>JABCKD010000972.1:0-15378 GCA_013186415.1 Fusarium sp. NRRL 66088 | reverse complement strand
TCCCCATCCCCATCCCCATCCCTGCCGTCCCTCAACTCAAACCACATCGGCATAAACTCTTTAAACACTTCGCTCCAGACTTGCCTTGCAGCGGGGAAAACCCACCGCCAGCCCGGTAACGCCTCCTGCAACGACCGCCCGTCTGATAGGAGAGACGAGTCCATCAACTCCTCCGCAAACTCTTCTGCGTCACTGCCTCTGCCATGCAGAAAGACTATCGTATGCAGATGAGGATAGTCGGGGTGGTGGTCTAGCACATGCACCGGTCCGTATCCCTGCGTCGAATTCGAATTCGACGGCGTATTAGCCGGCTCTGGGACCGAGCGGAGGCCGGTTGCTTCGGGCTGGTCTAGCACTTGATGATCGTCATCTGTCATGTCGGTTGCTCGGGTGGCGTTTTCACGGGCCAAATTGAAGGCCGCTTCTTCGGCAATGTCAGTCTTTGCTTGGTTAGTGTTGTGTCGAATTGATGAAAACCCTGGTTGTGCGGTGCAGATGAAGAGACCCTCTAGGTTAGTAATCCGTCAGTGAATAAGACAACCTACCACGACCACAGAAGTTAAGATTACTTCTCAATCACGAATTCTCAATGAGGCACAGTAGATCTACTGTAATAATATTACGAGATTAAACACTACCTCATAAGCCATTACCCAATCACGGCGTAAAGCCATGCTCAGCCATGACTCCCACGGTATTCAAATTCCCAAACGCCCCAATAAGCCTTTACTGCATCTGCAGTTCCTCTCACTAAAAACATCTAATGACAAGAATCAGTTGCAGACAACATTGTGAATCAACATCATCGACCTTCAAGCCTAGTTGCTGCTCTCCACGTTGCTTGGCTTGACCTCCATCTCTGCCATGGTTGTTTCCAATCGGTATAGCGCTGGCATCGGCTCGGGGTTGCGGCCCATCATCTTCCTTGTGTACCAGTCCAGTCGCTTAACGTAGTACTTAGCGTGGTCTCTGTTGCGCATGCTGAAGACAAAGTCCAACTCCTCGAGCGACAGAGCCTTGGTTTCCGGAAGGAGGAAGTATGCAAAGACCAAACCAAACATGTTCCATGACGCATACCAGAAGAAGGCGCCCGATGTTGTAAAAGCAGCCTCCATAGAAGGCCATGTGAAACTGAGGAGAAAGTTAAAGGCCCACGTAATAGATGTCGCCGAAGCCATGCCCAAAGCCCGGATGTGTAGCGGGAATGCTTCCGCGCTGTATGTGAATGGAACTGGACCAAGACCGGGGGAGTACACGGCCATAAACAGGTAGATGGTAGTCGCAAGAAGCCCCAAGCGAATAGGTCCCTCTGGAAGGTAAAAGTTTGCGCCAGTCCAGAACAAACACATGCTCATGAGAGGGAACGTCGACAAGAGAAGGTTTCGGCGGCCAAAGGTGTCGATTGTCCAGATTGCCGGCAACGCAAAGATCCAGTTGATGGCACCTCCGCCGAAAGAAGTCAGCAGAGCTTGAGACTGTGTGTATCCTGCATCCGTAAAGATCTTGGTGCTGTAGTATGCAATCACGTTGACTAGCATCATGTCAGTCAAACTCATCATTCATCAGGGGTTGGGGAGATACATACCACCACAGAATTGTTGCATCAGCATACAAAACCAGGAAGACTGAGCTGCTCGCCAGTTTCTCCTGATACTGAAGAACTCCTTGAATACGTTGTGGCCTTCCTTAGAGCGCTCTTCGACCTGCAGAAACTTCCATGCAAGATACATATCGCGAGCAGCCTGCAAATCGTACTTGCGCAACCTCCTAAGCGATTTATAAGCCTCAACAAAGTTACCCTTGTCCATGTACCAGCGAGGGCTCTCAGGGAGGAAGTAAACAAGGGATCCCACGATCAGTGGGGGAAGAGACGTCGACCCAATCATCCATCGCCAGGGGGCGAACTCGTTAGGATACTTCAGGTTTTGAAAGGCGATTGAAACAGCAAATCCCAGCATGATGCCAAACGCCGTCCACATCTGCCACATCATTGTCAATGCTCCACGGATGTTCTTGGGAGCACATTCGGCAGCGTAGATGGGGGTGGTGCTTGACTTGGCGCCAACAGCGAGACCGAGCGTGAAGCGAGCGAGGATGAAGCAGAGCCATGTGTTGGCAGCAGCCTGCCAGATACCGGTGATGAATGCGAACAGACAGGAGAAAGCGATGGTACCACGGCGTCCGAACCAGTTGTTCAAGGGGGCATTGAGCCAGCATCCGATGAGGGCGGCCGAAGCATAGGGAGCACCATTGGTCAAGCCGATCAGCGCGTGTCTGGTGATTTTGAACTCGGCAAAGTAGAAGCTCTAAATTCATGTTAGCAAAGGAGATTGCTAAGGGAGCAGCTTGATCTTCATACCTGAGCTCCATTGATAACTGTCTGGTCCATGCCTTGTACAATAGCGCATCCTGCACACAGAGCACAAAGAAAGTAGAGCATCTTAGGCTGAGCTCTCCAGCGGTGTGCCTCCTCATAGCGGAGAATTTCCTTGTCGGCCTCGCTCAAAGCGTCGATTGACTCGAACCCTTGTGGTACGTTGATAACCTTGGCCAGAAGGGCTGCTTTACGGAAAACGTCAATGTGCTCGAGTAGGCCCTTTTGCAAACATAGGCCGCTGGCATCAGCAATGAGCTCTTCTTCGGTCATATCAGCCAGTGGGTTCTGGAGGACCGCCGTTGGGGCATCGTTAGCCGGTTCGTTGGCATTGCCATGTAGGGACTCGTGAGGAGCATTCTTTCGGCCTGCCCAGTGGTAGCTCAGGCTGGGGTTATTATCGCCATGGCCTGTCTGGCCAGGTTCTGGGCTTTGAGACATGGTCTGCAGTCAGAGGATGTCGTTTCGATTTCAGAAAGTTCGCTTGATCTGATGATCTGCAGCTGTTGGACAACGGCGCGGTACTTGGGCAAGACGGTTGGGGGCTGGGGGGAGTAGGGGTTATATAGAAGATACTAGGTAATAGAAATAAAAGGGCCTTCGGCATGGGCGACGAGGACCGGTGAAATAAACTCCAGCTCTGTTGCGTAGCGAGGATGCAAGGCGTCAAAGTCTCTCAACGCAGACGTATGCAAGCGACGAAAAGGTTGATGCACGTTGAAGAATGGATGACGGAGATCCATCGCAGCTTCCTATGTCGCAGGTTTGACTTGTTAAGGTATCTCCTTCCATTTGTTTCAATGGTTGAGGGTGAATCACGAGGCAGTGCGAAGGGCTAGGTACGATATCTCAGGAGGGACCAGAATCCCACGATACCCTCATGAAAAGCACCTAAACGACCCTCCTCCACAGAGGGTAGTTTGACACAGTCAACAGGCGAGGATAGAAAGCATATTCAGGTCCAATAACCTCATCCCGTAACCGGGAGGCTTTCTGAGGCTGCAGCCTGACGTGAAGAGTGGTCTCTAAGTGCGGGTTAACTTCAAACAAGCTCATTACTGACTTGCAACTCGGCCCCCCATGGGGAAAGAGGCCGACAAGGTTAACTTGGTGTATGCAGCAGAATCAATGGGTTCCCGGAACAAGCCGCACATGCTCTGCCCACATTCATCCTTTAAGTTGCTCCTTGAGGGCGAGTCATTGAGCCGGTCCAGACATGATCAAACAGGATGAACGCTCGATCCAGGGACATAGATGCATGGTGTTGACTTTATTATTTCTCGTCCGTGTCTTTGTGTCAGCGTGAACTTGAAAAAGTCTGTGCCTCGAGAAAGTGAACTGTTTGGTTTGGCCTTGCAAATGGCTTTCGATGGCTCCCTGTTCCAGTTCCAATGGTGTCTGAATTGGACATTGGCCCCATTGATACATGACCATATCTCTCTCTATTGCTTTTGCAGCGCGGCTGAGCATCGACTGAAAGCAACAATCCTTTGTTAAGGATGTTGGTCGGCTGTTCACTGTATCCTTTCCAAAGCAAGTCCTCGGTGAGGCAGGTGATTGGATTTGACTTTCGGTGAGCCATGTGTGACAGCTATCAGATTTCTCTCGCATTGAGGAATAGGTTTTGACCATACGAATTCTCAGACGTGTAGAATGTAGATACATTGCGGTTGCTGTAGGGTAACGTTGGGATTCGGGGCTGCGCGATATCCATGTATGGATGCGAGAACGGTGTGAGGGCGACATGACCGTATCCGTATCCGAGGCGTTTCCAACAGAGCCGACCAGGTACGATTCACCTCCCGGTGAAAGCGGTATCTTTCTTCCCCCGAGTGTCAGACCTGCCAAGGTTCAAGGAATGCTCATGATGCGGCCCATGCAAGGGTCCGGTCCACCCCGCTGACAAAAGAAGCAGTGTCTGTGCCTTTGGCCAGGGGATTAGATTAATTGAAGGGAGTTGCAAGCCGGGTTACCCTTTCAGCACCTGACTTGTCACAACGAGAGACACACGTCGCCTTTGCAGGCGAGGAGGGCTAAGCTCAGTCCTAGCGTTCACGGGTTGTTGTCGACGGTTTCCCGACCGTTGAATGCTTGTTCGTCGCGTCGTTGATCGACTGGGGAAACGAGGTTATCCACAGTAAGGCGCTAAGAAAGGCCGCCAGCGCTTGCATGTAAATATTACGTGGCGGCCATCGCAGGAGGCCATCACGAGAAACAAAAATAGTTACTCTTTTTGTTGAGGAAGAAACGGTCAGTCTGATGAACCTGAAGCTTCAAATTGTCATTGAAGAAGTGAATTCATCACGGAACAACTTGGATCCAGGTTCGACAAAGGCTTAGGGTATGTCACTCAGCCGAGCCTCAAACCCCCCGACGCTGAAGAAGTTTGGGATGCAGGCAATTAAAACTCGACCTCCACCATCAACAAATCCACTAGGGTCTCGCCCAGGCAGTCATGATGGAGCAGCCAGTCATCATCGTCCATCCAACAGAGAGTGGCGCCTCATACCCTGCTACCGAAACAATGCAACTTGGGAGCCTGTGAGACTAGGCGTGCCAGACATGGCCCAAAAAGGTCCGTTGCTGGGTCAACAATACTACGTAACCGTTTGTTTGGGATGATCCAAGCTTCTCCCCCCAAGCTATCATCCACCCCCCACCACCAAATCCATATCCGCAACCATATCCGCTCGCTCCGTGCTACTGTGCGACGCCTCGTGGAAGAAAAGGGAAAGTGGCAGCTTTCATTGCGTGCTGCTCCGCTCTTTTGTCTCTCTCAAACTCCTTCATCCCGACTCTCGCTCGCTCGCTCGACAATTCCGTGTTGCATGCCCGAGCTGCATTCTTTGTGCGAGCTTCAACCTACGCTTGCACTCTCAAGCTGCAACTCAACACCTTGTGTAGATCAAGGTTTCAACATATTACGCGCTCGACGACACATCGAAACTCTATCCAGCAAGTTCAATTTTTGATTCAGGACTTCTTCCTAGTCTTCTCGTTCCCTACGGCGTAGGCCGTCGAGGAAGCGCAAGTCGTCTCCCAAATATCCTCGCTTTAGGCCTCCAATCGCCAATCTCGAATCCTCCGAACTCTTGCAACTACCCGCGTCCACATTCCAGCCTCCGAGTCAACCTCCGAGTCAACCGCCATGGACCCAAACATGCCCCAACGCCCGCCCGACTACAGCCTCCCGCCGTACGATGACGATGAACTTAATCACACGCCCACCGGCCATAGTCCCGCTGCAATGAGACTTTTGACCTCTGTGGAAGAACCTTACGACGCTCACAAGTATGTACCACCCTCTCCATCAAAACAAGCTCCTTCATCTTCTCCTGCTTCCTCTGCTTTATCCCCAAAGACAACGCCCTCTTCCTCTACACCGCCAGTCGTGATCCCAGCACCACCGTCTCTGGTTCCTCAGCGCAGTATGTCTTTAGACAAGGGCAAGCAGGTGTCCGGGTCATACCCCGAGCATCTGGATGACCTCGAGAAGGATACTGCAGACGAGGAACGTGACCGTGTATCTCCTCTTCCTCTCCCTCCAGCCTACTCCCTCAGCGTGGCCGAATCGCAGTCCTTGTTGCCCCGCGAAGCAATGTCTGGAGGACTTTCTGCAAAGCTGCAGAACAAAAAGAGCAAGAACAGCATGCGAGTTGCATTTGCGGACGTACCAGACATGCCCCGGGATCTCCCAGAGATCCCTGAGGGAATCAGCGAGCGACGCAGGCAGCACAAGGAACAGCGTGATGGCCGAAATCAGACTCCTCCCGTACCACCACGGCCACAAAGCCGATTGAGAACCGTCCAGAACGTCCGCTCACAAGAGAAACTTCCCAGTCTTCGAAGTCCACGAAACCTCAACTACCAGCCTAGCGTCCGGTCATCAAGATCTGGCTCTATCTTCAACGATGCGCCTGCGATGCCACCCCCCGACTCTTCCTACATCCCGTACGGAATGCACATGAACGATGGTTCACCTCAACGACCATGGACACCTTCATCACGCATGTCAGATTTTACAAGGTCCGACTTTTCAAGACCTCCTCCATCAAATGGCATGTATGAGCCATCCGACCTCAATGGAAGCCCTCGACCAGGGACCCCTTCTTCTAGATATGGTGGTAGCCCACGGCGACCACTTCCTCCAGCACCGCTCTTCTCAACCAACAACAACTCCAGAAATATCCCGCCTTTTGCGGACGATGCGACAGTATCTATCCCTCTGCACAGTGATCTGGACGACGATGTGTTTGGACCCGAATCAGACCTCAGCGATGCCAGACCTCATCCGGTAGACCGGGGCTCATACCTTTCATCTGACTCTCAAAGTACATTACACGAGGCACATTCAGACTACGACAAGGTTGAGCACTATGGACCAGCTCCAGATGGCGCCCAGGAACGAAGAGGTGTCCGCGCACCCCAAATGTCCAGGAAGGAAGTGCAGCTCATCAACGGTGAGCTGGTGTTGGAGTGCAAGATCCCCACCATTCTCTACAGTTTCTTGCCGCGTCGAGGCGAGGTTGAATTCACCCATATGCGATACACAGCAGTTACATGCGACCCTGACGACTTTGTCGAGAGAGGGTATAAGTTGCGACAGTCGATTGGAAAGACTCTCCGAGAGACGGAGCTGTTCATCTGTATTACCATGTACAACGAAGATGAGATCGGCTTCACCCGCACCATGCACGCCGTCATGAAGAACATCTCACATTTCTGCTCTCGATCTCGATCCCGTACCTGGGGTGAGACAGGGTGGCAGAAGATTGTGGTCTGTATTGTGTCAGATGGTCGTGAAAAGATTCACCCTCGTACTCTGGACGCCCTCGCTGCCATGGGTGTCTATCAGCACGGTATCGCAAAGAACTTTGTCAACAACCGAGCCGTTCAGGCGCACGTGTACGAGTATACGACCCAGGTCTCCCTCGATTCCGATCTCAAGTTCAAGGGAGCTGAGAAGGGCATTGTTCCTTGCCAGATGATCTTCTGTCTCAAGGAAAAGAACCAGCGTAAGCTCAACTCGCACCGATGGTTCTTCAACGCCTTTGGCAAGGCTCTCAACCCCAACGTCTGTATCCTACTGGATGTTGGTACTCGTCCTGGTGGCACCTCTCTCTACCATCTCTGGAAGGCTTTTGATACCGACTCGAACGTCGCCGGAGCTTGTGGAGAGATCAAGGCGATGAAGGGTAGACTGGGTGCCAACTTCCTGAACCCCCTTGTCGCGTCCCAGAACTTCGAGTACAAGATGTCCAACATTCTGGATAAGCCCCTCGAGTCCGTCTTTGGCTACATTACTGTGCTTCCCGGTGCTCTCAGTGCCTACCGCTTCCACGCGCTGCAGAACGATGAGACTGGACATGGACCCCTTAGCCAGTATTTCAAGGGTGAGACGCTACACGGACAACACGCCGATGTCTTCACAGCCAACATGTATCTGGCTGAAGATCGTATTCTTTGTTGGGAGTTGGTGGCTAAGCGGGGCGAGAGATGGGTCTTGAAGTACGTCAAGGGATGTACTGGTGAGACTGATGTTCCTGGTAAGTTCTAACCAATGCCTTGCCTTCATATTGATTACGATACTAACTCTAAAATAGACACGGTCCCTGAATTCATTTCCCAACGTCGACGATGGCTCAACGGTGCTTTCTTTGCCGCCGTCTACTCCCTCGTCCACTTCAAGCAAATCTGGTTCACGGATCATACCGTGGCTCGCAAGGTGCTTCTGCACATTGAGTTCCTCTATCAGTTTATCCAGCTTCTCTTCACGTTCTTCTCTCTGGCCAACTTCTACCTCACCTTCTACTTCGTCGCAGGCGGTCTAACAGATCCTAAAGTCGATCCGTTTGGACACAATATCGCTACTGTTATCTTCCACATCTTGCGATACGCTTGTGTTCTCCTGATATCGACGCAATTTATCCTCTCACTCGGTAATCGACCCCAAGGTTCAAAGAAGCTGTACCTCTTCAGCATGGTCATATACGGAGTGATCATGGTATACACAACCTTTGCTACGATTTACATCATTGTTCGACAGCTCACGGCAGATGACGAGGAGATAGAGATGGGTAACAACGTCTTTACCAACCTCATCGTGTCCATTCTATCGACAATGGGTATGTACTTCATCATGTCGGTCATATACCTCGACCCTTGGCACATGATCACGTCGTCAGCTCAGTACTTCATCCTGCTCCCCAGTTACATCTGTACCCTACAGGTATACGCCTTCTGCAACACTCATGATGTTACCTGGGGAACCAAGGGTGACAACGTCATGAAGACTGATCTTGGTGGTGCCGTCGGTAAGGGTGAAACCGTCGAACTGGACATGCCCAGCGAGCAGCTCGACATTGACAGTGGTTACGATGAGGCTCTCCGCAACCTCCGTGACCGACTCGAAGTCCCCGAAACCCCTATGAGCGAAGCCCAGATGCAGGAAGATTACTATAAGAGTGTCCGTACGTACCTGGTGCTGACCTGGATGATCTGCAACGGTATCCTCGGCATGGCTGTCTCGGAGATTTACAGTGCCAAGGGCATTGGCGAGAACTACTACCTACGCTTCATCCTCTGGGCTGTCGCCTCTCTAGCCGTCTTCCGTGCCATTGGCTCCACCACCTTTGCCGTCCTTAATGTGGTCAACATGATCGTGGAGGGCCGGGTGCGGCTGAGTCTAAAGGCGCCCCGATGGATGGGTGGCCTCAAAGAGAGGTTCAACGACAAGATGAGCAGCGTATCGAGTAACTTGCGAAGCTGATTCTTCATTCATGTCTGAATGAACCAAGAAGGTTCCTGCGTGTGATTTTCTGTTTTGCATTTAGGGGTCAGGCGTAATACGGGCATGGAACGGCGAAATAACCCCAGCTTTTTGTTGAAAGAATAACGATCGATGTACGAGACAGGCTCTCTCGAAAAAAAGATGATGATGTTGTTACGAGTTTCTTGTGGACAATGTTTTTGTTGAAGGAGGGTCTAGTTTCTTGTTGGAATTACTAGTACTGATTGGTCTTGGGTTTGGTCTGGGTATTTTGTTTGGTATGGTTCGAATTTGGGAGGGAAAGGTGATGCAGATAGACAGTTGTTGTTGTCGTTATCGTTGTAGTATACCCCTTACAGGATGTTGAGAGGTCAAGTGGAGGAAGACACCACCTGTAAGAAGAAACAATCAATGTATGAAGTTCAAGTCTAAAATGAATGATTCACAGAAAAAAGTCTTGTATGTTTGTTCTTAAATGTGAATAAAAAAGATATTCCTACATGGAATCAATGCATTCCAATCAGTGCGCCGGGCCAAGTCAAGCTATGTATGCAAAACAAATAAAAGACAAAAAAGTATGATATCAATCCGTCATTGAATATCCCCTCCATTTTGTTCTTTTTCCATATCCAAATTCATCATTCTTTGATCATCATCTATTCCTCATCTTCGTCATCCTCCTCAGGGATCTATTTCCAGTAGTTAGCAAACTATACATTGGTATCAAGAACACGGTCAACAACTTACGTTATCATGGAAGTTCTGGCCATCAGTGGTGGCCACAATCACGCCAGTTCGGACGCAGAAGTCACCGAAGCGCTCACCCTCCTGTCGTTCCAGGGCGTATTGCTTCAGGAGAGGCTTCATGATGGCGAGAATCTCGTCCTCCTTGATGCTCTGGCGGTACAGCTTGTTAAGACGCTGGCCGTGGTAACCACCACCCAGGTACATGTTGTAAGCACCATAGGCCTTGCCGACAAAGGCAACCTCGGCCAACCAGGGACGAGCACAACCGTTGGGGCAACCCGTCATACGCATCACGATAGAGTCCTGGCGAAGACCGTTCTCCTCGAGGCAGGCCTCAAGCTTGGAGATGAGCACGGGCAGGTATCGCTCAGACTCGGCCATAGCGAGACCGCAAGTGGGGAAGGCCACACAAGCGGAGGAGCTGAGGCGGAGACCAGAGAACTGGATGTTGTCGAGCTTGTACTTCTTCATGAGCTCCTTCATGGCGGGGAGGTCCTCATCGGCGACGTTGCTGAGGATGAGATGCTGGTTACCAGTAAGGCGGAACTCGCCCTTGTGGACCTTGGCGATCTCACGCAGACCAGTCTTCATCTGGAACTCGGCAGTGTCCTCGATACGACCGTTCTCGATGAAGAAGGTGAAGTGGTTGAGACCAAACTCATCCTTTTGCCACCCGAAAGTGTCGACGTTGCTCTTGAACTCGAACGGCTTCTCAGGCTCGAACTTCTTGCCCCAGAGCTCCTCGACCTTGCCACGGAAGACGGGCACCGTCATGTCGTCGATGGTGTACTTGAGACGGGCGTGCTTTCGGTTCTTGCGGTCACCGTTATCACGCTGGACGAGCATGATCTTCTCGCAGACAATGTGTATATCCTCGGTCTTACAGAAACCGAACATGCGACCAGTCTGGGGGTATGTCTTCTTGTTGTTGTGGGTAGTACCCATACCACCACCAGCAAGAACGTTGAAACCAGCCAGGTTACCATCCTCACCCTTGATGGCGATCAGACCGATATCGTGGGCGTACACATCCGTGTCGTTGTGAGGAGGGATGCCGATGGTGATCTTGAACTTTCGGGGCAGGTAGGTAGGACCATAGAGGGGCTCAAAGTCCTGAACAGCGTCACCAGCAACCTGGGTCTTCTCGTTGTTCTCATCAGTGAGCCAGATCTCGTGGTAGGCGGTGGTCGAGGGCAGGAGGTGGTCGCTGATGAGCTGCGAGCAAGCAAACACCTGGCGGTGATACTTGGACTGAGTAGGAAGCGAACTGCACATGACGTTTCGGTTCACGTCACCGCAAGCAGCGATAGTAGTCATCAGGGCACGGTTGATGGCCTGCATGGCGGGCTTGAGCTTGCTCTTGACTACACCGTGGAACTGGAAGGTCTGTCGGGTGGTGAGCTTCATGGTCTCGTTACCAAGCTCGTTGGCGATGTCGTCCATCTGGATCCACTGCTTGGGCGTCGAGATACCACCAGGCAGTCGGCATCGGATCATGAAGGAGTAGGCGGGCTCCAGACCCTGAGCCTTACGCTCGTCTCGGATATCACGGTCGTCCTGCATGTAAGTACCGTGGAACTTGGTAAGCTGCTGGTCGGCGGCCGAGATAGCAAGAGTGGATGTGTCGTTAAGACCCTCCACAATGGTACCACGGAGGTAGTTGGAGGCCAGCTTGATGTCCTCGTTAGTGATAGGTGGGGGTTCCTCAGGGAGGCCATCGACGTTGTCCACGCCAAGGGCGGCCCAAATCTTGGGCTCCCACTCCTGGTAACCAGTCTGGAATCCATCGGGATCCTGGTCGTCTCCCAGACCAATGGGGACCAAGTGCTTGGCACCCAGGTCGGTCATGACTCGGTCAAGATCCTTGGCAGGCTTGTTATAGTAGATCCTGTCCTCCTTGCGAGGCCAGTAGTGGCTGTCACCCAGACCAAAGACAGAGTAGTTGACGGTAGCCAGGTCGAGGTCGGTGTTGTCCTTGATGGCATCCCAGAAAGGCAGACCGTTCTGGGGGAACTCACCCTGACCGGCGGTTGAGGTAACAAAGACAATGTTCTCCTCGGCAGGAAGATCCTCAAGAGGATAGTCCTCCATGGTCATGACGGCAGTCTTCAGGCCTCGAGCACGACCACGGTTAGCAAGTCGCTTGGCCACAGTACCAGCGTTACCGTTATCGGAAGCAAACAGGATGGTCAGAGGAGCACCCAGAAGACCCTCAAGCAGCTGGTTGTAGGCGTCCTTCGCCTTCCTCTTCTGCTGAGCCCGGACCTCGGTTCCAAAGTCTTGGGCAAGAGCGGCAGCGAACTTGGGCTCCTTAGCAGCAAGCTGGGTGAGCTGGTTGTCACGAGCCAAGAACTTCTTGAGCTCTTGCTTGATGAGCTCGGAGTCGAGGGAGAAGTTGGGCTCGCCCTTCTTCTCATTGTCGGGGTTCCAGCGGTAAAGAGGCCAGTAGCCGGCGTCAACGGCCTTCTTGGTCTCCTGGAGGACAGTCAGGGGAGAGTCGGTCTCACCGAAGTAAGGCAGGTAAGCCAGGACCACGGAGGGACCATCGAACTTGTCAGCCTCGAGAAGGGCCTGCAGGACCTGGGTGTAGGAGCTGTAGACGGCAGTGGAAGCAACGTAGACGTTTCCAAAGTTCATGGCGTAAAGACCAATATCCTTCTTTCGGCGGTTGGCATCGGCGGTAGCCCTCTGGGAGTAGGGGGTAGAGTCGATGATGAGCATGTTGACATTCTCGCCGGAGGCCAGAACGTGATGAACACCAGAGTTACCCAAATCGTAAGACCAGGCATCGGATCCAGTCAACCAGAGCGACTCCTTGCGGAAGAGGCCCTTGGCAGAGAGGAGCTCGGCGGCAAGAGAAGAACCGTCAGTCTCAAGTCTGGCAATCACATCATCGGCAATTTCCGTCGACTTGGCGGCATCATCGGCGTTCATAGCCCATCGTGCTAGCCAGCTCTTGGGAGCGTCAGTAATGAAGCTGCCGTTGGTAGCGGCATCCTTGACCTGAGACACGAACTGGCTTCGGCGTTGCTTGCGAGCGAGCAGAGAACCAAAGCCGAACTCGGGGCTAGCAGCAACGGTAGGCGAAAGACCAGCGGTGGCAGACTTGATAGCGTTGGCAACGTACGCACGCTTGCCAAAGAGCTGATCAAGGATCTTGGTGTAGGCGGTCTCAAGCTGAGGAGTCTTGAGGTCGTAGCCAGTGGGCTCCTTCCAGGCACTCTTCTTGCCAACCTCGAGGTTCTGGATAGGCTTCTCGGCAGTGAGGTTCTGGAGAACTCCCCGCAGAGCCTGGACCACAACCTCTGGGGCAAGGTAGCCCAGCTGATGGCCAACAATCGTCTCGACGCCACCGGGTCCGCTCTTAACGGAGGTCAGGACATCGATCAGAAGGGGACCCCACTTAGTAGTCTTGCGGTGGATCTGCTCCAGAACAGCGATTCGCTTGACGGATCGAGGGATGGCCTCAACGAGTCTAGAGCCGATCCAAGGTCGGTAGAGGCGAGGAGTGAGGATGGCGGCAGAAGCGAAGATCTCGTCAGAGTTGGCCTCGTCGATGGCCTGGGCGAAGGCGCCAGCATCAGAGCCGAAGATGAAGAGACAGTTTTCGGCATCAGGAGGGCCCGAGTACTCGAAAGCGCTGTACTCTCGGCCAAAAGCAGTCTTGATCTGACCCCAGATGCGTGCGGAGCACTTGTAGACGTCCTCAGAGGTAACCTGAGGAGGGGTTGTCTCAACAGTTGTGGCGGCCGAAGAGGGTGCGACGGGAGTGCTGGCCTCACTGTCTTGGCTAGACTTGACAGAAGTTCCGGCGGAGGGAGCCTTGGAGGCGCTTGCGCTGGGAGGCACAGTGAGGGAACCGTTGTGGGCGGCGCCGGTCACGACAGGCGCATCATGATCCGAAGAGACGGCAGTGTGGCCGTCATCGGCGTAGATGCCGGACTGTGAAGATGCGGTTGTGCCAGCCTGGAATCGGCGTACGCTCTCAATGTCGAGAATGTCACGGATGACTGCGGCGTCCTCAATGGCAATAGGCTTGTCCTTCTCAGATGTAGAGGGAGCAAAGAAGTGGACGACACCCTTGCCAGTGCGGATGGCGAGGGCATGGGCAGTCAAAGCCATGTCCTGAGCCTCCTGGAGGGTCTCGGATTGGACAAAGGTCCATCCTGAGTTGCGGATAGCGGTGATGACAGAGTAGTCGGCAAATGTCCGCGGCTGAAGAGAGACGTGAAGGACAACGGGGTAGTTGGCTAGCTTGTAGAGGTGTGACACGGAGGGGAGGAGGATGGAAGATGTGGTGGTGACGGAGACGAGCTTGCCAGCTCGGATGGGAGTGTATACTGAGAGAAGAGGGTCGGCATTGTGTCGGACAGGGAGGATCTAGATGGTTTTGGTGGTTAGCTGTGTATTCTCATGCCATTGCTCACACCAATTGTGTAACAGAGAGCCCCAATCGTGTCTATGTCTTGATGACACCAACAGAGGCTCCCACAATATGCCTAAAAAAGGTCGGGGATTTTTCGGAGAAGTATTCAAGGAGGTAGAATTCTCCATGCGTGTCTGACTTACATCAGGAACTGCATCAGCGCTCTGGGCGACGAGGCTACTGTCCTTGCGGCCTGCGTACCGCTTCAAGTGGGCAGAGAAGTCGGATTCGGTGCCAATGGCGGGCTGGACGGAGACGATGACATCGCTGGAGAGGTAGGCAATTCGAGCCACTGCGAGAATAGGTCAGTCCATTGGTCCTTGTCACCCAGCTGATTCCAATTGATGCCGCCTTTTCTGCGCCGGGGGAGTAGAAGATGCGCAGCAAGAGGGTCTCGTCTTGCGATCTCAAGCTCATCCAGCGCATTGGAGGTTCCCAGGTACATGAAGGGCAGACTCACCAGCCTCCTCAGGAGTCTTGATCTGATGCGGTTGGGCAGCGTCCATTGTGACCCGTTCCGTCTTCGTCTTCGTCTTCGTCTGGTCGGTTGTTTCTAATTCGAGGCTCGGATATCCTGTCCGTCCTGAATGTTTGTTCTTCGGATGGACAGAGCAGACAGAGCTGCTTGCGCTTCACACGGAGAGGAGGGGAGGATGTATGGGAGAGAAGGGAAGATGAGAAGGAGAGACACGGAGGAAGGAAAATATCCCAGGGACGGTCTCGCTCACGCGGGATCCGGGGATCTTGAGTGGTTTTCTTTCCTTTCCTTGGAGATTAGAAAAAGGTTTCTTCCCTCTGGCTCAACGTCCGAAGAAGGGTAAAAAGAAGGTCTGTTTGACTGGAGCGACCCCCCTCCTTTGCTCGGCCCCTCGCTTGCTCCATTCCCTGTGCTCGCACGCCTTTTTTTTTTCTCTCACTCGCCCATCCGGCCTACGAATTTTACCCCCCCGCGCGCGCCAAATCGGCCCTGGGGAAAAAAAACCATACCGAGACCACGCAGCAACCAGCAGATTTGCTTGTATGAATCTTTGCCCTCGATTGCGTGGTCGGTTATCGGGATGC
>JABCKD010000971.1:0-19420 GCA_013186415.1 Fusarium sp. NRRL 66088 | reverse complement strand
TTGCGGGTTGCGTCTCTTGTAAGATAACACTCGGAGCATCACCGAACCCACAGCCATTCCATCACGTGCTTTCGCGCCCCTCACGCGTCTTCCCTTTGCTTGTTTACTTTGCCCATTTAGTGATTCACCTACGTACCTAGCAACCTACGGTATATTTCACCTCCAAGCTAGCATTCACACACACTTTCTCAGCTGAATCACTGCGGCTTCTCCTCTGGATCATCATCTCTTCTCTTCTCTTCTCTTCTTTACCCAACTTCTTTTCCTCGTCTCTGAATCATCATCTCCATCGCCTGAGCAACGTCGCCATCAACAATGAACACCACCACTGGGCAGACCCCGCAGTCCGCGAACCTCACTCGGATGCTCGATACCATCCAAGATGTCGTTGATCAAGGCAGGGCCGTCCTGGCCCATCCTGCGGTTGATCCCCAGGCTGCAATCCAGGCTGTAGCGCAGGATATGATGGCACAGTTTTTGGCACGGTTCGATGCGCTCGACCAATCCATGGCTCTCCTCAACCAAAAGGTTGATCGCAACCATTCTGATGTGACTGCCAAGATCGATGGCCTTGGTCGCAAGCTGAGCTACTTGTGAGTCTCATCAAGCAGTGCCCGAGACCAGGCTCTCTTGCCCATGCGAACAATCTGGCTGACAGTAATACTTTGCAGCGACCAAAATAGCATGGCCCGTGTAAACAATAGCGGCTCGACGAAGCGCAACTCCGAGCTCACTCCCCTTTTGAACGTCGAAACCGGCAACGAAATCTCTTCTTTCCCCGCTACCTTGGGCGAAGCCGATCAGCTAAACAGTTAGTTGGCCCTGATCTAAACCCTGCTTAATGATAGCTCTGACATTGACTTCTATGTAGATACCGAAGTTACGCGCATTCTTGGCGAGTTGGGCCTTTCTACTCGAGGCACCGTTGCCGATAAGAGGCGACGTATGATGCTCGCCATTGGCCTTAGCAGCCGGCCTCTGTAGCCAACAAGTGTATTGGAGATGGTCCGACAGCGAGTGGTTGTGTTGGAGTGGGCGCGAGGGAACACAGTACCACGCCGATGATGCTTGTTGCCGCTGGATACTCCGCTGGCCCCCTGGGAAGTTTTGGGCGCAGTTGTTGATGATACAGGATCAATTTTCCTTGCTTTTACTGTCTTGCAACCATGTTCTATTTGGTTAGTAGCTTGGATATCATGAATGAAACGTCTTCCCCCCTTGGTAAAATGGTTTTCTGGTATGACTTGTCTTTTTTTTTTATTGCAGAAATAGCCCAATCCTCCCCAAGAAGCCATTCGCAATCTTTCTATCCAGGTGAATCTCGCTCTGATCGTCGACGCTGTTAGGGTCCATCAAGTTGGCTTTATGATCGTCGATTGCGTTGCCCTATCTATCTCGCCTCTCTACCAACTCTCTTCTTTCTGTTAGGCTTGCCTTTCAACCATCACATAAAGGCCGCCGAGTAACGAGATTTGGGAAAACATGGCGAGTTTCCTGGGTCAGTTGAGTAGAAGTCTTTTTATTTATGGATATCAGGAGCTCTTTGTCATCGTTCCAGGACTTCCAACTGTCTCCCCAACTGAGTTGGTTTGCTATGTCAAGAACTATCCTACGGCCCTCAGTCTGCAAATGCATTACTAGATGCTTTGATTCCGCCTCTTCTCGTTACTTTTGCAATGTCCACGGCCAGCTCTGTCTATGAATATGCGCCCCCATGTTCACACACAACAAGCATCAATACTTCTGTCAAGGCCTCGAGAGGCCACCATTCAAGTAAAAAAGGTAGATTCTTCCATCAGCTCAACAGCTCCTCTCATCCATTCTGCGTAGCACCCCAGTACCTATCTCAACCCCCACCGAATAAGTCCAATTTTCTTATGTACTGTTCGACGACACTACCCATCGTAGGAAACAAGTCATCTAGACTTGGGAAAAAGATATTCTTGCAAGAACTTCCGTCGCGTCTTATTTCGTTTCTCCCCTCGCCTTCAAGTACTCAAAGCCCGACATGCTCCTCTGCCATTTTCGTACCAAAGGTGATTCAGTACGGCGGCAGTCGCTGCCATGGTCATTTGCTTTCTTGATAGCCATGGATGGCTTCTTCTCTCTGGTATCGCCGCATGAGTGTTTACAGTCGATGGTAGTGCCTCGTTGAACAGGAGAGCAAGGTTTCTCTTACTTCAGAGGACGCCGGTAGCGCAACATCAGCATCTTGTTTTCCAACTGACAATCTCGCTAGTCTACTTCGTGGAGACGCTGTAAATCTTGGACATAGCCCCGCCTGACTCATAAGCTCCTAAGATTCCAAGGCCAATCGTAATATGGCCCCTTGCTTGTGACCGGCCTCAGTTTGAGAACAATGGTGCTTCCAACAGGCTCCCTTCAGTAACAGGCAAAGTTGAAGACATACCCAACCAGTGAAGCATCGTTTCAGACGCAGCCCGTTTATATCGTCTTCCTTGTATTCTGGTCATGTTTGATAACACCTAGGTATCTACACAGGGCGTACTTTGACGAGAATGTCAAGGCGGACTCGACTGAATGTAGCGGAAACCTCAAGCCTCGGCGACTACACAGAGCTATCTTGGCCTGCAGAAAGAGCCAGGCTCTTTTCATGATGTAGCTCAGCTGTCAACAAAGAAATCTATGCTGAAGGCCTGGGTTGAGGGGGGACCTGGCCATGTCTCGACTGTCATAACATAGGTGTGCCTAGAATTGCAACTCCGTCTGTCCCAAGGTGCCACGTCTCGTCTCGATTCCTTCTGCTCGCCATTTCAATACCTCCTCGATCTTCCATGACGGGATGTGAGCGACCATTGGCAAAAGTTGAGCCACTTTGAGGCTGATAAGAACTTTCCAGGTCGCTTCTACTCAAAAGAACAACCTGGCATAAGCTCAAGTCATGCCGCAAGTTTCAATCTTCAATGGGTAGAATGTCTCTCTCTTCTTCGTGTCAGTCAGGTGTGTCTTTAGCCTTTTCTTCCACTCGACTACCACCTATCACAGCCTCTTCTGCACTGATGCAACAACCCCTTGAGGCACATCTCTCAGCGAGGAATCACCTTCTCATTTTCAGCTGTTTGCTGCTCCTCCACAGGAGTCCCCTCTCCTCGCCCAGTCACTCCTCGTCACCCACCAGTCACTGTAGTCTAGTGTTTGTTTGGCTTGCCATCAAGGAGTCAGGCTGAGTCTTAAAGGGGTCCTTGCCGAGCAGGTCCTCGTCATGGGCGTAGTGGTTGGGAGTCAGGCTGAGTCTTAAAGGGGTCCTTGCCGAGCAGGTCCTCGTCATGGGCGTAGTGGTTGGGAGTCAGCCAGAGGTACTCACAGATGCCTTCTTAAAGGTGGTCGACGCAAGACTACAAGAGTTTCCTACCTGGATAGCTTCTTAAATACCTCTCTGGGCTTGCTTGCGCTTTTAGTGGCGTCGAGAAGTATCCCCGGCTCCTAGTTTCCAGCAGCAGGTCGACTAGTGATGCTTTGCCTTGGAACACGGCCTGCTGTAGAGCTGTTTGCTGGCTCTCTCCGCTGAGATTGATATCGGCCCTTGTCTCACAGCGGAGGAGTAAGAAAACCTTTTCTTCGGCATCTACTTGGCTCACAACTGCAGCGCAAAGCGCTGTCCCATATTGGCCGCCTATCGCATTAACTTGTGCATTCTCGCCAAGAAGCCAATTGACTGCTTCAACTGTGCCCATGGCGCAGGCAGCTTGGAGCGCGGTGAGATCGGACTTGGTCACGTTGTTGACATCCAGCCCTCGAGCGACAAGTTTCTTGGCTGTTTCGAGATCGAAATCATCAGATACAGAAACGCATTCGCAGAGAACAGATCCGTAAATGTCGCTTCTCCGAGACGCATCTACGTCTGGGCTGTCGAGTTTGTCGATGATGTAGTTGACAACAGCTCGCTGGCCCTGCCGCGCTACCAGATGGAGTATTGTGTCTCCTTCCTCGTCCCCTGCGGCATTCGGTTCTGCCCCAGCTTCGAGAAGGACCTTCGCAGTCTCTAGATGCCCCCATCTAACAGCCAAGGCCAGCGGCGTCCTTCCTTCTTCGCTGAGAACGTCGATCTCTGCATCTTGAGCAAGTAAGAGCTTGGTAATGCCACTATTGTCGTATGCCGCATGCAGGGCGCTCCATCCGTCGACATCCGTGGCATTGATATCTGGTCTCGGGTTTGAACTGAGGAGCACTTCAAGGACGGCAGTGTCTCCACGGTAGGCGGCAAGATACAAGGGCCTCTCTCCTAGATGATTCTTCTCGTCATTCTTAGCCCCGGCTTTCAGTAGTTTGTTGACAAGCCCCGCGTTTCGGGCCTGGTGCATGGGGGAATTCCCTTCGTCGTCAACAGCGTTCACATCACAGCAAGAATTGCCAAGCAGCAACTCGACCCCTCGTTGAAAGTTTGCCTCCACTGCCGCATGCAAGGGCGTGCTCTCGTTCGAGGCTCTAGCATCGCACTTCCAACCCTGATTTAGGAGAAATTGTAGGATCTCGGCATGACCATGTCGAGCTGCGGCATGCAGGGGCAGCCCTTTTGGTGTAACGTTCGCTTCGCCGATGCCATTTTTTAATATCTTGACGAATTCTTCAACTTCGTGGATTTTGCCCCTCTCAACAACGATATCGAGCGCCACGGCACCGTCTTCTTCTTTCATCCAGATTGTGTCGCAGAGTCTTTTCACTACTGCGAAGTGGCCACTCCGCGCAGCAAGGTGTAGAGCAGTCTTCCGGTATTTGTCAACCTTTTTTTTGTCAGACTTATGCAAAAGCTCGTCCAGGCACTTCAAGTGCCCGTGTCTCGCAGCATGATGTAACGCTGTTCTTCCATCCTCATCTCCCAAGTCAGACTGCGCTTCATAGCGAAGAAGGACCTTGACGACATCTGCATGCCCTGCCCTGGCCGCCATGTGAAGTGGTGTCAACTGTTTCATTGCTCTTGGCTTGTCGACTGGGAACAATTTGGCACATTTTGAGTTCTTCAGAAGCACTTCGATAGTTGATGAATACCCCCTCTTCACAGCGAGGTAGAGCACTGTGTTCCCGCGAGGGTCTTCGGCAGCTTGAGTCAGGTTGTCCGCGGCCTTTCTCGCCAGTAGCGCCTGGACAACTTGGCAGTGTCCATTCTCCGCCGCCCATTCCAGCGCAGACTTGTGGTCATCGCGGGAGGAACTCGAAGGCCCTGGTTGTGACGATGACTCTCGCCTTCCCTTATCGGAGAGGCCTGTGGTTGATCTGCGCCGGAGTCCGGGCCTCGGATGAAAGTTGTGGGAACGCTGGGGAGCATTGACTGATAAAGCGGCGGGATGGGTTGATGAAGGGCGCTTGTCTTCATTGTCGGTACTCGCAGCGCTCTCAATACCCTTACTGCGTTCTATCGCACTGAACATCGAGGTCAATACATCTAGATGCCCTTCTCGAGCCGCAACGTGAATAGGGGTCAAGCCCATCGCGTTCATAACGTGGGTTGGGTTGAGCTCGATGCTAGGGTCTGGCAGAAGCAGTTCAACGACTTTGGCATGGCCATGTGCCGCAGCCAGATGAAGCACGGTATTCCCGTCTATTCTCGATGACTTGTTTGTATCGGCGCCACGGCGCAATAGGAGGCCCACAATGTCAACGAAACCCCCGCCGGCTGCATACATGAGAGCATCGTATCCCATAGAGCTCTCTGCATGAACCTCGGCGCCGTTGTCCAGTAGAATCTCGGCTATTTCTCTCTGCCCAGTACCAGCTGCCAGCTGAAGGCTGGTTTCATCGCAAGCAGAAGTGGGAAGCCTGTCGGTCATGGTGTTTGAATGGGAGAAGTTGTCTGTGTCCGAGTCTGTGTCCGAGTCTGTGTCCGAGTCTGAAGGCGAGTCTGGATTCGAAGCCGTACCAAGCAGGCTTCTCCCGAAGGCATACCGGGATCCAGTAGGGAGTGATAGCGTCAAGATGTCAGGATCAGCCTTCTTGTCCAGGAGCAGGGAGACCACATGCTTTTGACCGGAACATGTGGCGCGGTGAAGCGGCGTATATCCACTCTGGTCAGATTTGTTGATACCGTCCGGATCAGCTGATAAAGCACTCTCGACGATGCTGATGAATCCCCCTGAAGCACCCAGGCCCAAAGCATCCGGCGATTTTGCACCCAGGTGGAGCAGGGTCTGAACCACGTCATGGTGGCCGTGCTCAGCAGCTAGATCAAGAGAGCTACTCAATTAATCTTCAAAATCCTCCGTTGTCTCCGCAGACTTGATGCAATCGTTCACAAGTCTAGTCAGCCCAAAGTTGCAGACTATTTTGAGCGGACTGTCGAGACGAATCGATCGGCTGTCAAAGGAATCAAGAGATGGTTTGAACTGATGGTATAAAGCGGCCCACGCGACTACCAGCACATCTTGGTGAAAAAAATCTAGAACATGCTCTCGTGATAACTCCTGGGATGTTGATTGCTGAAAGTGCTCGGGCCAGTGTACAGTTGCGTAACTGAGGAGGCCATCTTCGTGGCCCAGGGAAACAGCGTTTTTGCCTCCGTCGGAGTTGATCGAAGTCAGGGCCTGCTGTCCGACGCCCCTCAAGTACTCGAGGCACTGATGGAGGATATGGCAATGCTCGTCCTCCGATGTAGTTTCGTCTCCATCCTCCTGAAGGCGAGCAGAAACCCTGTCTTGTGCCGTGAAGCGAGTCTCAGTTTCAAAAAGGAACTCTCTAAAAGTGTCATGGATCAAGTGGACGCGGTTATCCTCAACCTTGACAAGAGGCGCCATGCAATGTCGGAGATCCCAAAGAATATCTCTGCGAATCATGTCGTCGATGTTGTGCCTATTATCGCTCTCTCCGGGGTGCTGTCCTGGTAATGAAAGCTCACCCACGGCAACAGCTACCGCCAGCTCAGCTGGTCCCAGAGGTCGAACTGCCCAGGCAATCCATCGCAATGCAATCAGTACCCAAGTGCGACACTCGTCTTTGAGGGTGCGTAGAGCCTCTCTGTAGCAATCATGGAGATTCTTCGGGGGTTCTTGAAGTTTCTGCTTCAACTCTCTCCTTGTGCAACTCTTGGTTGTCCACTCCAGCAAGATCATGTGAGCTTGATGACCAGATAAGTCGAGTTTGCTGGTAGTGATTGCACTTGAGCGAGTGCTAGGCCCTCGAGTCCATCCCAGGCAGCATTCTCTTGGACGAGATTTTGGATTCTTGACTGGACATGTAACTTTTTCCAAGAAACCATGTCGTTGCTCGCAGGGTCGACTTCAATGTCAAGGAATTAGCAAGTCTTGTCACCTTGAACCTCATGCTTCCCTTCTACCCTCGACAAGAGGATCTTGAATGGACCATCCCCTGTCTTGACAAGTTCCTCCATATGTTCGATTGTCTCCGCGAGTGAGGTAATGCATTCATCGATAGCATGGATGATGCAAAACACAGAGCCTCCCCGATCCAGTAGGTTCCTCAACATTGAGAGAAGAAGGGCCCAAAGGCATCCAGTTGTGAAACCGCCATTCTTTGTCCAGAATCTTGCGGCCGACAAGATATGACGATAGAGTTGGGGCTGGAACGATAGAAGTTGTCGGCACAGCCAGAGATGGAGATTGAAAGGGCTACAGGCTTGAATATTGTACCTGTTGAACGAAAAGCTGAGGACAACGATGTCTTTGGATGCTTGTTGTTCCCATAGGTTCTTAAGGATCTGGGTCGTGAAGGCAGTTGTCCCTGATCCCGGAACCCCGGCGACACGGAGAACTCTCACATTGGAATCGCTCTTCCAAGCCACTAATGCGTCGTAGTCAAGCATGGAATCAAGCACATCCACCGCTGAAAGGTTTGGGCACAGTTGATGGGTTTGTGGGTCAAGAACGGATAGCGCGCTGAGAAACTCTTGACCTGTTCGGTACTGGACTGCGTTCACACTGTAAGCCGAGCGTTTTTTATAGCAGGCATGGCACGGATTACTAACTGTTCCTCATTGCAAGCAGCTGCTTACAAACGTCGTCGACAATGTCTTTTCTAGCGGAAAAATCCCAAAACTCTTGATGCTGGCAGTCAAGTTCGATGTTGGTCTTGTTCTGGTTTGCCAAGGTAAAACACCTCTTGTCAATCTGGCTTCCTGTTAGCATACGGATCTCACTTTAATTATGGCGAGACACGCACTGCGGGATTCTTCCCTTCCTCATAGTACTCGGTGATGTCTATTCTGCAAGGGACGGTCCTGAAACTCGCACTGGCATCTTCTACCTCTTCCACAAAGCGGCCCACAAGCTTCAGTACATGGTTCGGGAGCACCGGAAGGGCGGAGAGTAGACGCAGGCAGAGATATTCCCAAGTCAGGCCTACGACCGCTCTATGAGGGACATTAAAAAAAAACTAGTTTTGTGAAGATGGTTTCAGTCGTATTCAAGATTTTTGTAGCAGCTTCTTGGTGGCACTTACAGCCGCTGAAGCGTGCAAGGTAATTCCGCGATACCGGGGTTCTTCTGCTACGGATACGAAGGCCTGAAGAAGTTCAGTCAACCGTTGCTATTACACGACGGAACTCATCACAGCTACCTGTTTGACCACGAATCCTCCGATACCGTGGGCTAAAAAAACAAGAGGCAAAGGCTAAGAGGTGTTAGCTGTCCTAGTATCCCTTCAACCAGCTGCACGTTGTGGTCATTCAGCTTGCCTTGGAGGAACGTCGAGCCTTCCACAACTGCTCCAGTAGGGCATGCGCCCTTTGCTGTAGACGCCATTCAACATTTGAGCCTTCTAGGAAAGAGAACTCATGAATGATAGCTCGAGGGAATGCCTGAGAGAAGAATGTCTTGGGGTTCCCATCGGCATCTTCTTTTGGGATGGTGAACCCGTTGACAAGGACGAGGCTGTTTAAGCGCATGGTTAGCAGATACCATTTGGCTTTAAAGGCAGCACCTCACTGGAAAGGCTGGTCCATGGTAGATACGCAAGGAAAGAGAGGGGTTAGAAGGGGTGGGACTGGGGCGCGTCAGAGAGTCTCGAGAGATGGAATCTTAGCTAGATGTTTAGTGCGACACCTAGATAAGCAAATGTTAGCACTAAACGACAAGTCCCAAGTCTTCTTGGCCTCAGCCAAACGATGACCTGGAAGGCCAGAAGTAAAAACCGGATATGAATGCATACCCCTTATCTCAGTAGGCTATACTGTGCATTATAATGCCCCATAAGCGCCGACGTAGATCTAGAGTAGGCCTCCACTGGCCGACGTCTGGAGCCATTGAGCGTTTAGGGATTGTATCGTAAGGCGAAAATCGAGTCTGGGGAGAACACAGTGGCCGGTTGGGCCAAGGATAAGACAGGCAATGGAGTTGAGCTGCGCCGGTGAATGATGGATCTCGATGTCGAGATGAGCTCGCTGTCATGTAGCTGTCCAATTTATTGCGTAATACGTGCTCGCTCTCTGCGACACAGGAAGCCTCACATTACCAATATGAAAGATGGCTTGCCTAACCGCGTCACTCGGAAGTCCGTCCGCCGTCCAACTCATCGCCGTCCAGGATGGTGGCCACCATCACTCCGGCCACCTTCGTGAGATCCAATTTGTCCATCTTCTCGAGGTTATGCACCTCTGGGTCAAGTGAATCGATGCTTGCGCGGCCCACTCTGGGGAGGTTGTGAGGGTCAATCTCGACAGGGTCAATCGGATCTTTCCTCTCAAGGCCGAAAAGTCTCTTGATCTCCCCGACAATGTCGACGTCTGTCTTCACCTTGACCGTGAAGGAGAACGGCACGTCCTCGGGTCGTCGAAGAAGGACAGCCACTCTCAGAAAAGTCGGGATCCCGTCGGAGGTTAGCTTATTCTCGTCAAGTTTCCAGATCACCGTGTTCGCCTCATCACTTTCTTCTCCCCGGACAGGGCTGTATGGTCCGTACGATTCTTGGCCTCCTCCACCTCCCATACCACCCCGGCCTCAGCTCCTGCAGGGCCAACTCCGATATGGGCTCCTGCATTGACACCCCATCTGGTGTCCTGGACTCTCGCTGTCTTGTTAAGTGCCCACTTATCCTTGGGAGAGATAACGTGAACAACAGGGTCTCTGGCTGTTTCCCCCTCGGCATCCTCGAACCGAATCATCGCTGTAGCTCGCTTCAATCTTCGGCCGCCCGTAGCCAGAAAACGAAGTTCGAAAACGAGAAGAGTCGCAAATTCGTCAGTCCGGGAAAATTCGCCATGCGTGATGTTCACGATGTCTACTGTGGTGGAAAGCTGGTTTCCTCTGTCTACGAGATTCGGGCGGAATCTCTGGCCTGCTTCGTTCCGCGTGCGGAACTCTCCATCCTCGATGGGTTCCTCGTGTAAAGCGATGATGAGTCGTTCGTCCATCTTGCCTAGTTTTCAGGGTTGGTGATAAAATCATAAAAGATTATCGCTCAATAAGAGCCACGCTGAATACCTGAGTCTAAAGAAGCTCCCTTAAGAGCTGTAAGTTAGACCATATATATAGCAAAGGGGAGCCTAATGGTGATGCATTGGAATGGCTCAGGCAAGCATCGCATGCCTCCCAAGGCGAAGCACATCAGCCCATAAGTTACTTCACGGTGACCGGAGGCAACCTTCACAATGAGTGACGGATCCGTCGGGCCGAAAGCCAGTACAAGGCTAGTGCTAAGTTGTCGCACGGCATGTGGTTTTGGCGTATTCTTTGACGCCGTGGCTGATGCCCTCTCTATTGAAGAGTGCCTCTATCGCATCGTATCATGATGATCGACAACCAACCTGCTGCACGGAGACTAAACGAGGATATTACCCTACGGTTTATCAGCAAGCCTGCGCTAGATTGGACCGTTCCGTCCCAACCCTTCGTGCCGTATAGTTATTGCTATGGGTATATTGTGTAAGCAGAGACATGCAGCTGACGACTGGGTCACTCCTATTGTCACTGGCAGGGGTTGCTCAGCCCTTGCTCATCACATCCGTCCTTTGACACACCAGCGTCCTTTGGCGGAGCAGACACGACCCGGTTCCGCACATATCTTCCCGAATCTCTCGTGGCCTCGCGAGATTTTCCTCTCCCAAGTTTTATAGACTTTTCGCGCCAGCTAACATTGAGCAATTCTTGTACCATCCCCCCAAAGCTTCTCCTATTGGATCCAGACGCAGCACTTTACAATGTAAAAAAGGTGACAAGGAGGATAGGGGGAGGACCAGTGATACGAAGAGCAAGAAATCCAGTGGCAGCAGAATCGACAAGAACATGAGAAAATCCAAAGAGCAAGGGCAACCCAGCAAGAGAGATATCGCCAAAAAGGAGGAAACTGGGCATCTCGAGCTACTGGAGAATGCAATCAAGGCGTTTCCACAGTGTTCAGAGAATTGTGATCCACTCAGGTGCAACAACCCGGGATGCAACGAGGCCAGGAAGCCAGAACTAGACAATTTCGAGAGAGACTACTTGGCCAATCTCAAGAAGGCGCCCCAGACGACAAAGGAGAAAAAGACCCTGCTGCATACCATGGTCGAAAAGTGGTCTGGGGAAGCATGGTCCTCGAAGCAAATGGGGTTCTTTCGCTGGATGTTACAGCAACAGGAATTCCGGGGCCAACTGGAAAAGCAAGATGAGGATGGGTACACACCTATGCTTAGAGCTCTACGCAACAACGTGGATGTGTTCGTGAGTTGCGTCCTCCAAGAAAAAGAAGCACGCAGCATCATCAACATCCTGAAAACAAGCACTTCAGCTGGCAACTGCCTCCACTTCGCCACCAAATACGACTCCCCCTACTTGAAGGACATGGTCGAGAAATGTACAGGCAACAGTGATGTTCTCATATCCAAGAGCAAATTGGATAAGAACACATCATTGCATGTCGCCGTCCAAGAGCTCAATCTATTAGTCGAAGCCCCGCCTCGTGACGACAACGAGGACAGCAAGTCGGGCCAGGAACACCAGGAGCAGCCTGGGGAGGATTCCGATACCGTCTCTGTGGAGAATGATGAGGCGTATGGACGGATCAACATCGCCGATCACGAATTTGATGAAGATGGCGAGGACCTCGACTCGGATTATTGTCCCGACGGAGATGACAATGGTTCCGACCTTGAGTCGTACAGAAGTAATTCAGACGACGAAAAGGAAACCGAAGAGGCCGAGGAGTCTAGAGAATGGAGACTTGAAAATGAGGAGGGACGGAAGAATAGGCTATCCAGAGTTCTCAATGGCCTCGACAAACAGACTGCCAGGCCAAAGCCTCCTGTTCCCTCTCAGACCGACAGGGAGGGAAATTCTGGACATACAGACGGCTCCTTGACACCACCGGCGATCACGACAAATACAACACAGGAGTCGACAGATCTTCCGGCCAGACCAAGTGTGCATCAACTCATCCAGGCGTGCCCTGAAGCGCTGGATATATTGAACGAAGCCGGGAGAACACCATACCAGGAGCGGGAGCATGTCTTACTCGAGGATCACATCGTGCAGGAAGTGATCAAGGAGTATGCCAGACGAGACTGCCGAGATGACGAGGAAGAGGACTCTAATGAGGAAGTGGAAAAACGCGAGAGACGTGCCAAGCGCATTATCATCGTCAATGACCCCATCGCGCACTACATCAGGAGGTTCTGCGTGCGCAACTTCAAGTCACGCGAAGAGGCCATGTCGCGTCTTTACAAGCCAGGCCAGGAGTGCCACATCGAGTTCGACCTTGCCGGGATGCCCAATCCCGAAATCCCCTAGGCATACCTTGCTCAGCTGGAGATGCATCTCAAATTCGAGAGTATCCTGAAATACGTTGCAATCCCAGCGTTGTCAATTGAGCCTAGGGCCCCACGGAGAGCGAAAAGGTGAATGCTTGCCCTTCCATCCCCGCTTTCTGACTGCTGACATCGCCAAGATCAAACCGAGCCTTGCCGACTGGCGAGACGTCACTTCCTCGGGGTGGGCGCTCTGATCTTGTTGCTGTCTTTGACTGGCTGTGGCGCAATGGAGTGCGCGAGATCATCAAAGTCATGGTGGTTGACGATGGAGACCAACCCCATGCCGACGCTGCCATTGTGGAAGCACTGTACGGCTTCAAGATTGAGGAATGGGACTGGAAGCGGCTGGACCTCTGCAGCGACGTCATTTTCGAGGCTTCTCCATCTGTCCGGGAAGTATCGCTCTACTCTTCTGGTAATAATGCTGTGTTAATGGGCTGGGCGAGTGCCGAGGGGCTTGGAAACCGCAAGAAGTTCCCTCGGCTGGAAAAGGTCAACATCTTTATAAGAGATGGGCTAGAAGACTATACAGTACAGCATCGGAACACGGAAAAATGCAAGGCCATGATTAAGAAACATGGAGGGATAGGAACTAACAAGAAGGAGATTGATGTGAACGTGGTGCCTGACAGAGACAAGGTCAGCTTCTCATCCGAGTTTCACAATGCCACGGATGACAAGTAAGTCTAGACTGCCTTCCTTATCTCAACTGAGAGACCTCTAATGATCAAGGGGGGGTCCTCCATGGATCCAAAGTATTCAATCCTTCTCCGGCTTCCTCAAAGCCGCTTCGGACATGTCAGGCAAAGGCACACCAGTCAAAATTGCCATTATCGACGATGGCATCGATGTCACGGCGGTCGATCTTCAGTCCAAGATTTTTGGAGGCGCCACTTTCTGCCCTTACCCTCACTCTTCCGAGTTCGTAAACTCATATTTTGTGCCCTCTGGCAAACACAGCACCCTCATGGCACAGTTGATTTGCAGGCTCTGCCCCAACGTTCAGCCTTACATAGCGAGGCTCGAGGAGCTCCCTGCATCCGTAGGAACTCCCGACATGACAAAGCTGAAGGATGCCACTGACCGCGCCCACACCGCTGGCATCCTGATGTTCTGCTCCGCGAGCGACCAAGGCGGGCATACCCCTAGGGGCTCCTTTCCAGGTGACTAGGACCAATGTATCCGCATCGGCGGCGCAACTTTCGCAGGTGATAAGCTCACTTGGGTTGACGACAAGGTCGACTTCTGGTTCCCTGGGAGGGATGTTCCGTTTCCATCAAACGACAGGAAGACAGTTAGCTACGAATCTGGCAGCTCCGTCGCTACTGCCGCCGCAGTCGGACTGGCAGCAGTCTTGATCTACGCCGCTCGACTCGTGGAAGGGAATGAGGACGATGAAAACACTCTCAAGAGTAAGACTACACTACGTAAAGCGTTTACTACTATGGCGAGCGGTTCAGACGGAAAGTTTCCCAGAGCCAGTGAATTCCTGAATACGAAATTCAAGCAAAAGCTGGCGGCGAAAATACAACACAGCGGGGCTGCACGGAAAGGGAGGAGGGACGTTTCTGTTGATATTGACACACTCAGCTGGGACACGAATTCACAAGAGGCTCTTCGCGATCTAATGAACCATATTCAGGTATGACTTTAACTTCAACTTTGACTATAGTTAACTTTGCAGTTGCTAATATTAATTATGGCGACTAGGGGAAATAATTGTTCTATCTTCTCTTGTAGGATTAATTATAGAGTACTGATAGGAAATTAAATATATGTAAATGTGAACGTTATTAGTATGACGGTTGGGGTCCAACTGTGGATAACCCGTGGGTTTATTGTTGGCAGGCAAAGGCGGCGTGTGGTCTGAGCAATGAAGTCACGTCTGGTGATGTGTCAATCGAGGAGATTGATGTAACCAAGTTGTATTGATAGCTAGGGTAGCTAAGTGTCTATCTAAGGTGTAACGAGCGTATATATATGTACGTGTCTCACGGTTGCCAAGAGTGTCTCACAGTGTGAGACTCGTCTTGATTAGAGGAAATTTGTGGGAACATTTTTGGACACGTGATGAGAGTGTTGTCAAGTCGTAACATTATCCCATGAGTGCCCACAAGGCTCCAAGCAGTACCTTGCCCCAGTGTTATGTCATTAGCAGTTGGCTGCCTTTCTTATTCGAACAGCTACTAAAGATGTATTATCGCGATACTTATTTCTTAAGCAGATAATAAAGGGCGAAGATATATCGCCGCCACTGGGAGCTCTAATTAGTCTTAACCCGCCGTTACGACCTCCTTGGAGCCTTATAGGCACTCATAGGATAGAGGTAAATAGCTATTACACTTATAGTAATCGCGGACTTGCTATTGCGATCTGTAAAAGACTAAAAAATAGAGGAAATATAGTCTTTAAAGACTACAGGGTAGGTAATAGAGATAGGAGGTAAATAGGTAGTAGATTTAGTTTTAACAAAAAGCTAGTCAATAGCAACAATAATAATAACAACAATAATATACCCATGCTTCTATTACCTCTAATCTATCATACAAGTCACATTCTCTTTCTGCCTTGCTACGTATAACTAACCGAGACCTCGTCCGTTCTCTTGATGGCTAAACTGATGCCATACTGGGCCTTGGTGTCGCGCAGGATACTTTCATCACTGGCATTGCTTGCGTTGCAGGTAACATGCATCTGGTGTGAAGGTCCTGGATGTTCGATACCCGCCGTCGACCTTTCGCCGTACTGACGAGCGCTGTGGTTGCCGTACATGGGCAGCCTGTAAGAGCTGTTGGCTCCTGACAGCCCCGAGCTGTCGCCCTTGCTGCCGTACTTGAAGCGGATGTATAGCGGTCGCAAAACGGGGATCGACGAGCACATGATGGTGACGAGGCTCTCGGTGGCCGACCAGATGAGCATTGGAACGGTATCGTGTATGTATTCTTGCGCGTTCAGCCCGTTGAGGGCGACTGTGCGTACGATACCGCAGATTCCGGCACTACGTTTGTTGTCAGTTCTGATCGAGAGTGGTGACGAAATGCAAGACTTACAAAACGCCAAGGCTAAGGCCACAGGCGACAGTGATCTTCTCCTTGCGCGTCATGTTGAGATCCCATATGACGAACCACGGCAAGATGGCGAAGGAGAAATCGGCGACGACAAACCAGGCTGTGAGGATGGTCAGCAAAGTGTCTCATCCAATTGTGTTTGGGCGAATTACATCCGACTGTCAAGCCGACCTTGGAGAAGTCAAGCCAGCATTCTCCGGGGACAGTGGGATTCCATGTCCTCTCGACTGGAGTACACGGGACAACAACGGTGATACTCGCAAAGAGCGTGATGAAGACGGTCACAGTCAGGAAAGCCCAGATGAAGCCTTTGTGGATCTTGTTTCGCACGATTCGGAGGAGGAAGACACCGACTGCGCATTTGCCTACGCCAATGACCATGATACCGGCCACCTGGCTGAAAATTTCATACTTGACCGCAGTGTAATACACACTGGGATTGCCAACATCTGCAAACTTTCGTCCGAGGCCATAGCGGGTCGCCTCGGTGACAAAGGCGCTGTAAACGATCTGGAGAACCTAGAGAATCCCCGTCAGTCACGTTTAGAAACATGATGCCTGGTGTTTTTACCAAAGCAACGACCACTAGGTAGTCATCAGCGCCGATGGAGTGCAGAATCGAATAACGCGTGTAGATTCTGAGTCCGACAAAGATGGCAAAGATGACGACCTGCACCCACAAGACGGCGTTGGTCATAGGCCCCAGGCCTCCATAGTATTGGCCCATACCGGCGAGGACGAGGACGAGTTTTCGCGAAGAAGAGGGCGTCTTGTTAGTGGCATAACCCACGCAATGAGAAACATCGAGGCGACCGAGGGTCGATGCGGTATGAAGTAAGGGGTTTCCATCCCCCTTGAGCGCGGAATTTGGACTGCCGGCATGATTATGTTTGCTTCTTATGGCACATTACCAAGGGTTGCGATCCTCTCAAAACTCAAAATCAGGCCGACCCGGTTGCAACTCGCGGACAGTTCCGTTTCAACAACACCGGAACGGTCATATGCTGCGCTGCAATACACGAATGGCCGTTGCAACGGCCATTAAATCATTAAGCACGCCAATCGGTTATTTGGGACCCTTGCCGGTTGCACGATCCACCTCTTCCCAGGGCAAGGGTCGGCTTGTGGAGCCGGTCACGGCGGTATTTGCGGATACTGCAGGGTTCACTATGCATCATATGTTATGTTTTCATGCCCCAATGCTATATACCTTACCAAATCCACCGCCCAAAAAGACCTCCACTGAGGATCTGCTACTGAAGTTAGCTTCAAACACTTGACTTGGTCACCCCTTAGCCTTGCGGCAATTGTCACGATAGATTGTCAACGGCGATGAATTAACAGATGAAGAATGTGTAGGAATGGAATCCATGCGAATTCAGTGCTCCCTCTGCGGCCGAGTAACACCTACGACGAGGTCCACGATGAGATCCACGAGGGCTTCCGGGATAACCGTGATGCCAGAGCCGGAGTGTCTCCCGCATACCGTCGCCCCTAGATGGTGCCGGAACCTTACACCAGCATTCGACCTGCGAACTATCCCTGAGGTACTGCATAAAGTAGTCAGTTCAGCTCAGGGGACCCACAAGAACGCAACACGATGTCACTGCACAGGCAACCCTAGCTGTCATCCTTGGAAGCCCATGGATAGAGACATCCTGTCCCCGGTCAGTTCAAGTGAACCGCGGATCGTCAGGAGGCCCCCGCGAGCCTAGGCGTTCAGCTCCTCGAACCATGCTTCTCGCAAGATGTCGCGATAAGCTAGATGGGTATTAATACGCGCAGAAAGCAGGCCAGAATTCTGGGGTCAGTAAAGCACCTTGCCCCTCAGCCAAAAACTCCTCCCAACCCGAATCCAAGATGAGCCCTCAGTCCAACATCATTGCCGTCCTCGACAGCGTTAGCCAAGACTCCTTTGGCAGCAGCGAGGTTGAGCGCCTACGCGTTCGTGCGGCGGCCCGTCGGCTTCTTGCTAGAATCGAGTCCCCTTATGAACGAGCCTGGGGCTTTTGCTTCGAGCACCCTGTCGTTTTTGCCGCCTTGCAGACATGTATCGATCTGGGCCTCTGGAAGGCCTGGACCAAGGACGGAGGTTCCGAAAAAACCATCGACGAGTTGGTCAAGCTAACTGGTCGTGATGTTGAGCCAAACCTACTCCGTGAGCCCACCTAGCCCACACACACACATACACAACACTATGTCATGTATTAGCTATGATCCGTAACTTACAGGATAAATCTGCAGGCAGGTTGTTCCGGCTGCTGGCAGCCTTCAATGTAGTCGAGGAGAGAGCCGAGGACACATTCAAGTCGACTCCGTTCTCGCTTGCTATTGGCGACGAGAGCACCAAGGTCCGCGCGTCGCTTGAAGCAGCGTAAGGACTCCTCCCCATTTTTGCACTTCTCTGTGTGTAGTGGTACTGACCAATTCCATCTGCAGTAGCTACCAATACATTCGGGCAGGCCACAACCTTCCCAAGTACTTGGCCAGGATAAACTACAAGGAGCCTATTGCAGCCGACATTAACAACTACTCGGAGAGTGACCCGGATGGCCTCAACTTCTTCGGTCGATTGCAAAAGAGTCCCGAATATTATGAAGCCTTCACTGGTCATATGGAGGCCTGGACGGCGTGGAAGACTCCTTGGACCAAGCTTTATGACCCCAGCAAGCTCATTGAGGGTGCCAACCTGGAGGAAGGTCCACTCGTCGTCGACCTGGGTGGCAACACGGGCATTGATATCTCCCACGTCCTCAACGCGCGGCCCGACCTGCCCGCCGGTTCTCTTGTGCTGCAGGACCTCCCTGAGATCATTGCACATGCCAAGGTCGACGAGAAGATCACGGCCATGGCCCACGACTTCTTCAAGCCCCAGACAGTTAAGGGTAAGATAGTAGCATCTGGTGTATATCAACTATCGCGTCGCTAATGCCCATCTCATAGGAAGCCGTGCTTACTTCATGCACGCAGTCCTCCACGACTGGCCCGATGACAAGGCCACCGAGCTGCTCAAGAACACTCGCGATGTCATGGTTAAGGGTTACTCCAAGCTTTTTGTCTACGATATTGTGCTGCCACCGACAGGCGCAAGCATCAGCCAGACCACTATGGATATCGAGATGATGTCCCTCCTGTCGGCTTCTGAGCGCACTGAGGGTCAATGGAAGAAGCTGCTGGAGGGTGCGGGTTTTAAGATTGCTAACTTCTGGCCTGACCCCCAGCAGTATGAGATGCTGATCGAGGCTGAGGTTGCCTAAATGCTGGCTGGAGATCTGCGCATGGAAGTGTGGTCGGGTTGGCGAGGTCGCGTGGGACTTGATGAAATCCATAGACTCGGTAAGAAAAAAAAGAAGTCGATATTTAAATCTACTAAATATTCAAAAAAGCTTTCAAGGACGGTGGCACCTGCTCCGCGGCACCGCTTTGGAGCCCGCGGGTCGTCATGCATCGGACTAACCTCTCTTCAGTCGCCCACCCCGGTAGGATTGTGAGGCTTGTTGCGAAGGTTGACCATACGACCAAGCAAATGTGAGCGCGTTCTATTTACACTTCAAGCGGAGGTACCTGTCAACCTTGGCACTTGTGCATAGCCGCTGAATGAGGCGGCTTGATAGACTTGCGCATGTTGATTGGTTCTCCCGATCTAGCACATCAAGAATACCCG
>JABCKD010000970.1:0-11227 GCA_013186415.1 Fusarium sp. NRRL 66088 | reverse complement strand
GCCCAACACTCAAAAACTTAGGCATCTCCCAGACACTACAGCGCAGCAACTTGGGAATTGCACATGAATGGTTGAAAACCACAAGGTTTAGTTTCCATCTGCCCGTGCGCACGCACACACTTTCCCCAGACTCATCTAACCAGTCTATTACGAAATCTATATTCAACCTCACGACTATTACTTAATGGTTTCCAGGCAGGGCGCGTTTTTTCCCCATGGGGTTCGGCTCCCTAGCGAGACAAAAACTTGAGCCGTCGAAAGCCGAACACCCCCTCCCCTGAACCCATAGCAAACTCTTTGGTAACGAGATGTTTGTTTCCCTTGTCTCGATTTAACCTCGTGGGCCTCTTTCTCCCCACGATTCGACACAGATGAATGGGTTGTCCGTCCGGGGAAAAGAGATTCTGGAGAAGTGGCTCCGCCGGGTTACGGGGCCGTGGCCGTCACCATATCCCCACGGGGTGAAGCCAAAATGGAGAATCACACCAGACCATGACGAAATGCTCTGAAACGCCCTCGCTTGTGGATATTGTCTGCCATGAGGGGTCTGGAATTTGCAATCCCCCAAGGTTCGCCGGATTAAACGGATAGCTCGGATATCTGGTGTGTCGATAGCGGCCGGCGGCCAACTCGGGGGCATCAGGGATTTTGATTTGGAATACCCTCACCAATGAGTTAACCCTCGGACTTTCTGGGCAGAAATGGTACCAGATTACGTGGTTGGGGTCTGGTACAGTGCTTACTTGAGGGAAACGCCGTCTCTTTGCCTGACTAAAGGACAAGAGATAGGAGTAGCGTCCAACTTTGACTTGACAAGTTGTCATAGTTTGCTACGCATTGGAGAACCCCATGGTTGCAAGGGATGCGAAATGAGGCAAAGGGAGATGCTATTAAACGAAATATGAACGGATGCGATGTGCTTTCTATGCTGGGAAGACTGCGTGAGTAACTGGAAGCGTCGTGCCGGTGGGCACTGGAGCAGGGCAAACCCGTCTCTTGGAGGCGATGTTGAAGTCATCATCTTTGGAAGGCTTGTCGATGGAGACTGTTTTGCATCCACGGCAAAGCAGGATAGACACCCGCTTTCCGATGTCATGTTCATCGGTTAAGCTGATGTTGCCAGGCTCTTGGAATCGGTGGTGCTGACTTGCCCTCCCAGCCGTAGGACATGCTAAAGTCAAATGTCCCGTACTCTCTTTGCAGTGCTTTCAAACACTAACACAGGCTCCTGTATCTAGAAGAGATGTATATGCCATTGCCCTTGAATTGGCATTGGTTCTAACACAGTCAGTTCCGACGATGTGTCGGCTTGCATCGCTCCCTACCACGATGACAACTCTCCCATGCCCCAGCTAGAGAGCAACATACTTCCTTTCAAATAACCGGAGCAAAAAAGATAACATGAATGGCAAAAAAACAAAGCCGATGCGTCATCCGGAATTCGAATCCGAGCCTCAACTTCTCTCAAATGGAAGAGTTGAATCCTAACCCCTAGACCAATGACGCTTGAGATTGACGATGCAATGTCGGTGAGCACAAGATAAGCGGCAGAGCTGTTGACTCAGAGCAAAAAAAAAGAGAGGACATCGACAAAAAAAAAAAGTAGAGTTTCAATGCGTAATCTGGGAATCNNCCAATTACGCTTTGATTTGTTGTTGAATGTTGGCGTCTCAAAATGGTTACAAGAGGGAGAATGTTGGAGTTGTGAAGCGATGTCCAGTTCAGTGTGTTGAGGTTTAGGATAAAAAGTGTGATGAGATTATGATTAGGTTAGGATGGAACAGTTGTATCATGTAGGTAATCCCTATTTCATATTTAGGCCATCAGTGGATACATGCGATTGACTTGCCGGCGATGCCCAGTCCACGTTCAACCATCGACTATTCTCACATACATCAAAGCGTGATTAAAATGAGACCATAAATCAGCGACTGTTTATTTGGGAAACAAGTTGTTAGATGATTGGCCCAGATGCGCCGATCAAAGCCTTCACTCATCCCGGTCCAGCTGCGTGCTGCTGACCTCTCCGATCCCCACCACGTGAGTTGCTGTGCCTCACTAGATATCGCAATCTCACAGAGCCTCATATCCAACAACCACCAGATACAAAACGCCAGCAATGGCAACATATCAGTATCAGCGTTTACAAACAGATGAGATCCGGTTACTCGCCCTCTCCGCTGGAAGTTATGACGCCAAACTTGAGGGCAGTCTCGACATCTTTCGACTCTCCGAGAATGAGGAGCCAGAAGAAGGACATTAGGGCTTGGTCACCCGCGACACGGGCTCCGACGTGCAAAATGCGCCTCCGTATGAAGCGCTCTCATATGCATGGGGTTCGTTCCCAATTTCTCCGCATACGTTGAGCATCGTCGTCGGTGACGGGGAGACTGCGACTCTCGACATTACGCCAAATCTCGACCTCGCTCTACGTCGTCAAAGACAGGCTATCCCCGCGAATAATTCTCATCTCCTCTGGATCGACGCAGTCTGCATAAACCAATCCGATCTCATAGAAAAAAAAGCACCCAGATTCCCAAGATGGCCATAATCTACAACAGGGCAGAGGGAGTGTTTGTCTGGGTAGGCGGTGATGATGCCGGAGCAGTCGACTTTATCGACAAGTTGCTCAACCTCGACGACTTTGACCCTCTTACAAAAGGCCCCGGTACACCAGAGGAGTGGGCGGCCTTGTTGGCGCTATGTAGAGGCCTTGGTTTAATAGGCGGTGGGTTGTACAGGAGATTTCGCTTGCGAGGAGGGCGACGCTTCTTTGCTGGACGAGGAGCGTGTCATGGGAAGACTTTTCTGCTGCTGTCGCCTTGTTCACTTCGAGGTATCAGGATCTACGGGCGCTGTTTCAACGATCTGAAAAGTTTCAGAACCATCCCAACTATCTGGGAGAGGTGGACGCCCTGGGAGCTAAATGCCTCGTGGACCTCACGAGCAATCTGTTCAGAAAGTCAGGAGATGGCGCTGTTCTTGAGCGGCTGCTCTCGCTCCAAGGTTTAATCTCTACCGTGGCTGCCTTTGAAGCTGCATCTCCTCACGACACCATCTATGCCGTTCTCTGGCTTGCTCACGATGCACAGCCAGATTCTCAGCATGGCGGCGCCATGTCGGACGACCACCTCTTGCAGACTCCTCAGCACTCGCCCACATTAACCGGTATCTCGTCCGATAAGGATGTGTCGGATTATGATCTAGGGAAACACATGCCGCGACCATCGAACCAGATCAAGTTTCGAACTCCATTCCCAAGACGAGCTCCTGGAACATCCTCTGCCGATAACCCTGAGAAGCTATCCAGGAGGTCAACATCACTGAAGCCTCCTGTCGCGGCTTGGCAGTCATTCTTTAGTTGTCGCTCAGTCTCTGACGCAATCTAAGAAATGCAGAGAAGCACTTTGAAGGATATCCCACGTCTATTATTGTCGACTATAACAGGAGCGTTTATGAGGTCTGCAAGGAGTTTCTCGAGTTTGCGATCGGTCGCTCCAAGGCTCTTGACATTATATGCTGTCCATGGGCTCCAGAGCCGCCTCCCGACGAACCCAATCTACCTTGGTGGATCACGCAGCTGGACAGCACGCCTTTTGACAAGCAGCCCGGTCATAATGTGTATAGGCGAGTTCTTGCTGATCCTCTAGTGGGCTGTCCTGGTCATGGACCAAGAATTTACAACGCCAGCGGCAAGACAAAGATATACCCGAGCAAGGGCTTCATCCAAGATAGAGTCCTGGTAGCAGCCGGCTTTGTGCTCGATGCGGTCGGATCCACAACGAGTCCAACATTTGAGGGTATTATTCCCTCGACATGGCTCGACCTCGTCGACTGGCCCGACCCTCCAAATCCAGTCCCCGATCGTCTCTGGCGGACTCTCGTGGCCGACCGAGGCCAAGATGGCAAAAGTTACCCCCCAGCATACTTCCCTCTGGCCTGCAAATGGATGTTTGAACAGGGCAGTCAGAGAGGTGACATAAACACTACCGAGCTTCTAACGTCTGGACCATGTCCATCGATAACATCAGAGTTCCTCAGAAGGGTTCAAGGCGTGATATGGGGCCGACAGATGATGCTGACAGAAGGAAGACGGGGATCGAGCAAGTTCCTAGGTTTGGTACCTGCCGAAGCTCGAGAGGGTGATCTGATCTGTATCTTGTATGGCTGTAGCGTTCCTCTTGTGCTTCGGAGGCTTCGCTCGCCGTCCAAGCATGGCAGCATGTGTTCCTCATTTGACCAAAAACCTGAAATCATCGAGACACAACCAGATGGTACCGAGTCAGTACGGCTCTCGACTGTTTCGCAGTCAACTTCATCATCCCTCCCCTCACCGAGCGAAACACCGACCCAGAGCGTGGTGGGTACAACGCCCACGTTGGAGCCTGAAACGAACAATACGATATCAGTGGAGAAAGGCCTTGCTGTCCCTACACAGTCACCGAGTGTCAAGTTCGCCTCGGTTAGCGTGCGGAAAGCACTCAGAAAGGACACGTCTGAGAGCAAACCACCAGACCTAACTACCTCTCTCGCGAGTCAGTACCAGTGCGAGCTCATCGGGGAATGCTACATCCACGGCATGATGGATGGGAAGGCTTTCAAGCATCAAAGGGAATACGGGAATAAGCTGCGGTTGTTCCACCTGCTTTAGACATAGTTAAGAGTCTGGTCGCGAGTAAACCATCTGCTATTACGAGAGGCTCCCTACAGGCATATAGGGGGAGAGGTTCATCAGACCGTCTTTGGTTGCCTGCTTTATTAAGACATCCCACAGGTACGCGTAATATCGGTCTATGTTACGGTACCAGGAAAACATGCTTGTTCGCCACAGAATCGGATTTTGGCATACCCATCTGGTTTGACATGGGCATCTCCCTGATTCAAGTCTTAAAAACTGACCTTGGCTTATTGTCCAGGGGCCAGACATTAGACAGCCCTGCACACTTGGGGAGCATTTCTCCCGCCAGCTCCCCAGTGAGTTTGAACTCGCCTTCAGTATCATGATGGAGGAGCCGCATATTGGTCTGAAGGCTCATTGTATCCTATTGGTAGCTTCCAGGGCTGGTACTTTGGACACCCTCGTTGCTGTCAAGGGTTCCGGTACTGACCATGTGTTGGGGGGATATATTGTACAGATCGTCACCTTCCTAGATGCGTGTCGGTGAATAATGGGTGTATGTTTCGGCGGTGATGAACCAACACAGTCGATGTTGCTTGAGGAAGAGCCATGTATTCGTAACAAGGGCTCCCAAGACACCCGCTTCATGCGCGACTTCATCCCTGGCCAGGTCTGCCGTGACCTCGATGTGCGTCGTCAAGTTCCTGCGAAGAGCGACCACCGATACCAAGGATAGTGAGGCAACGAATGGTCGGTAGCAGGAGGTACTGGGAAAGCGGATGCTTGTGAATGAGCTCGTCAAGGAGAATCTCGGATGTAAAACGAGGATAGTCCAAGAGTGCCAGAATAGGGGGAACAGTGTACAAGCATTGAAGGAGTGGTTTGGAGTCGAGTTGATTGAGGAGGCGAGTCTGGCAATAAAGGGGCACATGCGAGTGATGTTTTCCCATTGCCATCTCGGGCATTCACATCCAGCCCGTTCTAGAGAAACAATTCGACACCTCTGGTGTTCCGGGTTTCAATCACCACTTGGAGAATGGTATTCCCATGTGTATCCTTAACGGCTGGGTCAGCTCCACGGTTCAAGAGCATTGCTGCCTCCGCATTGTTGCCGTATTGCAAAACACGGAAAAGAGCAGTTTTGCCACTGTCGTCCAAGTCGTTTAAGTGAGCGCCGCAGTCCAGAAGCAGTTCCACAAGATCCAGACTGAAGCTGACGGCGCGGTGCAACAAAGCGCATTTTTAGGTACAGCTATTGGGGTTCATGCCATGGACAAGAAGTGTTTTAACCCAGCTGTAGACTTCAGAGTTGCCTTCTTTAACCCGGCCGTAGACTCCAAAGTCACCCTTAAACACCGCAAGCGGGTCTAGATTAAAGGTGCTGGGGCAGTGTTGAAGCATAAGCGGAACTGGTTCATGGTCCCGTCTTGATCCCCCGATATCCCGTGTCAGAGAAGCTCCATTGTCAACTAGGAACTGTGCCACTACTGCATGCCTACAAACAAGAGCGTAGCACAGCGCGGTCCAGCCGCCGGAATCAGGGTCATCAACCTGGTTTCCTGTCAAAGTCATATCACCCTCAAACAGCATATTTTCCATGGAGCAGTTCAAGCAACCCCAAGTACTTTCAAGCCCAAGCTCCACCGAGATTCAGTCGAGGAACTAGGAGACAACAGACTTGGCAGCCGACATCCAGATAGGGGGCCCAGTTAGCAAAAGGGGTACCAAGATCTCCTAGCCTTTCTCCAAACCAAGGTCGAAGAAAATCGCAGGCAAATAAAACTGGGAAACATTGAGACACTCAACTCGGCCAGTGTCATGGCGGGTATCAACAACACAGACGGCACAGAAGGCGACATAAACGTCAAAGTCGGCGACGTCAAGGCCGACGGCGGCAAGGCTCTCCTAGACTATTCCGGCAATGGGAACTTCGATATCGTTTTTAAATAGTCAATGATCCTCTCCGCCTGTACGGCATAAACTCGAATCCATGGCATGCTTCTCATATCAACATTAGAACCTCTCAATTACACACAACTACCGCTCAACCATGACCCTCACATCCCCAACCGCCGCCCTCGCCATCTTCTTGAGCAGCGTCCTCTCATCCGCCTCCCGGTACCGCTCCCACGAGTCCAATCCTTCCTTGGCTTGAATACTCAGCGTCTCGTACCCCTGTCGGATCACCTCGGTCACCTCCTGCGTCGTCAGCCCGCTAGGCTTACGTCGCGCCGCACCACCTTCAGACAGCAACTGGTTGTAGTGTGCGCTGACGTTGATGAGGGTGTCGATTGAGTTGGTGTTGCGGTTCCCCAGTCTGTAGTTCTCCTTGAACTTTGTCAACACTTCACCTGACTCTACCACCTTGTAGAAGAGGTCGTCGTACGCCGCTGGTGTCGGAAGGAAGGCTTCACCGGCAGACAGAGACAGGGCGATGAGATTAACAACGTGGTCAAGGAGAGTATCGATGTGCGGTTGATCCTTCAGGTCGGCCGTGTAAGTAGCCAAGAAGCGAACGATGGAGAGCAGAGAGCGGAAGAACTCGGGCCAGTGGTATTCAAGACGGGTGCGCGTGCGGGACAAGTACGAGATGACGCGGAGCATGATGCCGAAGCAGAGTGTATAGAGGCTGACATCCAGACGTCGGCGGAGATTATGATTGATGCCGTCGATCATGGTGTCGAGTAGTGAGATGGCCAAGACTCTCTCGCCCTTGACCAGGGGAAGGTAGGGCTGCCGTTGTCGGCACAGACGAACCGGTACTTTCGAGTCTTCACTGCACATTCGCTTGCAGATGACGGGGTCTTCGATGAGGAGGCGGAACACCATGAGGTTGAGGTGAGCGTAGTAGGTAGCACGGGGTGACAGATAGGCGTGCTGGAGTAGATACGAGGTGAGAGAAAGATAGCTGGCAATGGGCTGTTCAGCACCCTTTTCCGCTCCCATCGTCACCAAGTTGAAGCAAAACAGCTTGTTTGCGTGAGTGAAGTCGTATGTTGCCAGAAGAATGGCAGCCTCTTCCTCTGGTCTAGCAAGGGGTTAGTTAGCTCAACTGTGTCATCAAAGGGAGGAGGAGGATCGTGTCAACTTACAGCTTTGTGAATAGAGCCTTGGCAGTCTCTACATCATAAACAGGCTTCCTTGCCGGCTTAGGCCCAGGAGCAATCGCCCCAAGTCCAAGCATGTTAAGAGTCGCACTAAAGGTCCAGCCTTCAGGCAAATCATCCTGAATCTTGATGTACCGAGACCGCACCGTCTGACACGACTGTCCTATACAGTTGACAATCTTTTGGATGGCGGACTCGTTGACAAAATCGTTTAGCCGCAGCTGGTACGGATTCTGGAACTCGAATTTGTTGTAGTTTGCTAGGAGGCCGAGGAGGGTGAACGGTTCGAGGACTTGGTTGGATGATTCCGAGTCTTGGATAAACTGCATCTTGTCAGTATCACGTCTTATCTCCTTTAACACCACACATACCTTCATCACTGAGGGAAATAGATCTCTCTGGATGAGGTAAGTCAACAGAGTTGTCTGATACGCCCCCGCCGTGACAGCAAGCAACACCTCGATGGCCTTGTATCGTGTTTCCACTACCCAGTCAGCTCTATAACCCCCCAATGCGCCTAGAGAACCTTACAGTCCTTTCCATTCCTAGTTATGCTTTCTAGCGCTCCGACAAAGTCGGTAAAGACATTGTCGATGTGGTCGAGGCCGGCGAGGAGAACCATGATATCGGAGCTAGGGTGCGGGTACCGCTTGGATAGGAGGCATGACAGGAAGACGCTGAGGGTCTATACGACGTTAGACATCAGTTTTCCAATGACAGATCGATGGTATTCAACGCACATCTAACGCATGTAGTTGCGCAAAGCTATTCCCGCCCTTGACCGAAGCTATAGCTCTCGCAAAGAGCTCCCTCGTTCGAACCTCGAACTGCAACACATGGCTAGGGCTCAGCTCGTTCAGTAGCCGTCGCAGGGCCGCTCGATCGGGTCGCAGTAGAAAGAACTCGGCCCAGAAGCCTTCAGTCTTTTCCTCATCAAAGTCATCCTAGCGTAGGGAAGTTTCGTCGATCAGTCGTCCGTCGGCGCAAAAGTTGGGTTGTCGCGTGTGTGTGCAGGGGGTGGGTGGGAGGAGACATGATAGCTACCTGCACATAACAAGTTAGCCTTCCAACCACGACGCACGCAGCAGCGGGGACAAGACAAACCAACCTTGAAAAGAGAATCATATAGCTGAATGATCTTTGGAGTAAAGACCTCCGGCGGAGTCTGGCGGGTGAGAGGTGACGCTTCCATACCCGCGATTAAACAAAAGTTGCCCAAGGGACCGAGGACAGCGAATCCAAAGTTGCGATAAAGATTTTGGGCGCCTTGCTGGACTTATCGAGGGGGGGCTCGCACAGTGCCGCTATCGGGCTTGTCACGCACGGCTTCACACTGGATGACGTGGACTGGACTGTGCTCGACGCACGTGCACACTGTACATGCACTGCACTGCCCACCCCTTATTGTCGGCAAGGAAAACCAACGACCGAGACAATTCAGGACTATAAAGGGTTTAGCAGGGACAGCACATGAGTGAGTTATTTGAACTCGGCAGCTCGTGTCTTGAGCGAATCTCGCGTGAATGGCTTGGGTGTTCCTGAGGACAGCTCTCAGCTCGAATCCTAGCAAGCCAATAGTTCTTCAAGCTACTGCGAAGGAGAGCGATTGCGCAATGGGCGTCTCCAATGGCTGTGCAGTCAGTCAACTCAAGTTCTGCCGTGTTTGTTAGCGACTTATTTTAACATGAATGATAGTTGTCCAAGTTATATATGGCCTCTGTTAGCGGTCGTATGTACTGCGTCCCATGTGCGGCAGACATAACACAAAGAGGCGGAACCTGAAGCATTATATCCAAGCCTCAGTAAATAGCAACGACAATAAAGGTTAGATAAAATTGCGGCAATATGCACTGCTCAAGGTAAAAATTAAAATTTCATACATCTCACACCTCCAAAAAAGAGTATCTTGTGCTGTTCATCGGAACTCGTCACATCAAGTGTACATGTAGGTGTGTTGCTAATATATTGTCAAAGCAATGATAAAATCACAAGACAAACCATTTTTGAAGACCTCAGGTACTACCACACAATATCAAACGCAGCAATAGACATAATAAAGAAATAACCAAGCCCATATAAAGAATATAGAGAACAACTACTGTGTCACTCAGATGTCAGCCCAACCTGCATACCCTATACTTGAACCGATGACACCGTCAAACGCGCCCAAAGAGGGAGCCTTCCATGACCATGCACTTTTTGACTTTAAAAGACAGGATAAAGCATAGCAATGGATATGGTCACGCCTTTGAGTATTCTCAAGCAGTATGGAGCTGCTGAACGGTACTGGTGGTGGATATATGGCCCAGTTGCAGACCATTATCACCTTGAGTTTCACACTCTCCGGAACAACACTCAATGAGACAGCAGGACGCAACGCCAGCAACTTACGAAAGAACAGTATATCCGACGAGATTCAGAAATCTTGAATAGCTAACGGGAGGCTGAACAGCAGCGGCATGGGCATTAGATCGGCTATCACTTGGTTCCCCAAGGCTTTCCACCATCTCCAACACATTGCCTCCTATAGATAGACACGAACCAGGAAAATAGAACCACAGTAACTTACAAGCACATGCAATAACTTAAGAGCACATCCAAAGAGTAACAGTCTTTAATTCCTGCCTCGGCTCTGCGAATAGATAACAACAGCCAAGTTATCCACGACGATACCTCCTCTATTAACACCAACAGCCACACAAACTAGATCACGAGTACGACTCATAGAACATCAACTCGGCAGTCTTGGGCATCAATCTAATCAGAGCCATTCATTACATGGTCCGACGAGAGATTGCCTTCTCGACATAAAGCCCCCGTGTCATCACCATATACAATCATGAACCCTTCATAGCATGAACAACCCAGCGAGATTACATGACAGAAATCACGAGAGAACAAAGCACCCATCAAAAGTTCAAACAATGCGTAGCACTCAAAACCTAATATAATGGCCCTACTGTACATTCGAGATCCACCCTTTTCCGTAACAAGTATCGAAAGAGAAGAAACTCAACCGAATCGTCTTCCATGTCAGTAGCATGAATTAACAGCGAGCACATATTCTCCGGCTCCGCGTACACACACACACATGTCTAAATTTACCCATATAACGTACACACTCACCGATGTAATATAGCTTAACCCAGGAGGGAAACGGTAACATGTTCACACCCCCTTGCTAAGCTCCTGGACCCGGATATCAGGAAACTCCTTTCACCAGAAGACGAGGCGAAACCTACGCGAGATCAAGAAATCCAAGGGTTTCATCTAAAACACGTGGTAAAGACGAGAGATGATTAAAACCGCCTCACCGGCGCGCCGCCGCTGCAAAAGACCTGTACCTGCAGTCGCAATTATCAAGAACTGCCGACCAGATTTCCTGGGGGAACGATGCAACAATACCACGACCGGTATAGCATAGACTCGTATGCCCTCTGGTATCACGGGAACGCCGTATCCCCCTGGGTCCCGAAAGAGGCGCCGAGGGAGGGAGGGGGAG
>JABCKD010000969.1:0-30147 GCA_013186415.1 Fusarium sp. NRRL 66088 | reverse complement strand
TTTTTTTTTTTTTTTACTTTTCTTGAAACGCGGCACGGGAGTTGATGTGGATGCTAAAGTTGACGTGTATGATGAGTCTGACGGGACTCGGCATGTTTGTTTGCGACTCGTGATGAAGTGTGACGGGAAGGGACAGAAAGGCGGTCTGTCATAATTAATGATGGCAAGAATTGAGAGAGAGAGAGGAAGAGAAGAGAGGGTTAGAGTTGAAGAGGGAGAGATTGAGGAAGAGAGAGGAAGAAATGTCTATAAAAGAGGTCAAATCCTCCCTCAAGTCCAACTTCATCAACCAGCACAACACATCACACACACACACTCTTATATATACTCATCTACACAAAAACATCACTAGAGAGCCATCCTACCTCATTTGGCGGCGCGGTCACCGCTCTACCTGCTCTTTGCCCCCTTCGATTTGACTTGTTGTTACCCCCCATCAACCCATCTGAGAGAACATCGAGACGAACATATGTTCTGGATCGACTCATCGTGCCAACTTTGCGTGTCTCTTCCTCCGACCTACTGTTTTCCTTCAAGCTCGGTTGTCGTCCTTTTGATAGCCTTGCTTGAGCTTGGACTTTGGGTTCGAGTCTTTCTCACTTCTTATCGCATGGCCGTTTCCATCGTCAACCCTTCATACGACGCTCGTGTGTCTCTTTTTCAGATTCAGTTACTACGACTCAAGCTCGGTTGCCGTCCTTTCGATAGCCTTGTTTGAGCTAGCAAGTGGCCGATCCATCTTGGACTCTGGGATCGAGCCCTCTGACACTTCCCACCACATGTACCAGCTTCATCACACAATAAGCCTCATCACACAATCAGCTTCATCACACAATCAGGTCATTCTTCCTTGGTCCGGGGTAGCAGGCACTACGACTCATCAGCTCAGAGATCTCGCAACCTTACAACCAGGGTCCTTCCCATGGAAGTTTGACCGCTGCGGTGGTTCGTGGTTTGAGTCAACTCATCAACCGGACCTTTGTATCAATGGCGCCGCCCATGTTTATCACCTTGCAGACGTCGAACACAACGAAAAGATGCTCTGGATATACACCGCTCGGATTCTTGACCAGACTACACCTTTCTTGATTGAGTTCCGGCTCGACTTGTTCCCAGCACGAAGTGTACACCATTGAAGATGGTCTTGGATTCGATTCGACTCTGTGCCTCACTTCAACAACGCTTGAATCGGTTGTCGTCTGTTGGGTCTGGGTTTCATACCAAACTCTTGCCTTTCCTTGGATTTTTCTTCTTGACGGGTTCTTTCTCTTCCTTGATACTGTCAAGAAGTTGATGAATCCATCCTCGCACTCTTGGACGTATTACTATTGCCCCCTTGATTTGTTCGAGGGACAGAGACAATTGGTACCAGATCCTGATCGCCTGGATCTAGATGGTGGAGGAAACTCCACTTGGTGATGAATCTATTAAGCGAGAGCTATCGCCTCAGCTTACATTTGACCTCGCCGACTTAGATCTCTTACCTATTTTTCAGCCCAGTTTAACATTGAACCGTTCTTATAAGAAGAGCGTCCTAGGCAGAAACAAATCGACATAGAGGAGATTCTGAAGGACGAGAAGATTATGGATCGGTATAATATTCCGATGAATTACCCAGCCGCAGAGTCGTGGAAGCCTACTTGGCCGGGGGTCAAGGAGCTTCTTTCCTATGATGCCGGCGTGCACCAAGTTGCACTGTTGATGAACAGGAATGGACGGCATTCATCATCTGCGCCCTTCACTACTCTCACTACAAGACGTTGGCATTTAACGATCCATGACTGGGCGTGTTTCCAATATTTCCGCCGCGACTATGACAGCCTCCTCTCAAGCTGCCCCAATTCGAATCGCAGGACCGAGACTCACCGTCCGATGCAGTAAGACCTGGCTTCCCGATCTCCTTGGCCGTCACTCTCGTCTACCTTGCTCCTATCTGTACTTCTCAGATTTTACACAACCCACGACAATCGTTGCCAGACACGCCCGACATGTCACACATTCCCTAAAGAACCTTTGTCTGAGTCAAGGAACGTGTCGAAATCTCCAACCTTGTCCTCTTCAACCTTGCCATCGTCGAACCTGTCCTCATTAAGCCGGCGGACGACATGAGTTGGTGTTGTGTTGTAGAGAGTCGCCGTCAATCTACACACGTACGGCCGACATGGCCAAACTACTCTGTTGTTCCTCAGGCCTTTCCCCGTTTCTTCAAAGGCTTGCCTTTACAAGGTTCAATGGAAAGGGTACCTGGCCTCGAGCTCACGTTGCAGTTGGGTACCATGCGGGGGAGGCTTGTGGCATCTCCCCAGTTGGAAAGATACGCCATTTCCCTCCATGTTTTCCGTGTCTACGAGGCCCAGACATCAACTTCTGAATTACTACAAGGGTTGTTGACGGTCCCCCTCAGACCTTGGTCCTTGGATAGGATATCATCGTCCATCCCACACTCTTGGTCCATTTACAACATGTATGCTTCAAGGGGTGCTTCTCCTTGTCTACTCCGTCAGCGGCATCCGGTCGACGAGAAAAATCACTTCTTGCCCAGTCGACGATACCCCGTTAACATGCGTGACACGAGCGAGCTCCCTATAAGTGTGCTGCGTTGGTCCTCTGCGCAGGGCGTCGATATAGGGGTTACAGAGCTCTTCTACTGTTCCCTGTCACCAATACCCCTTATGCCAATCATCACCATTGCCACGTCGACGTTGACACTCATATCATGGCTTTTGCTCTTCCCTTCTAGGGGCGACGTCGTCGTCGCCACGATTTTCCCTACACACAAACGTCCAAATTCCCAAGTCGACACACAAATGTATACGACTCAATGCCCGACGACAGAGCGGGTTCTTCGCTGCACCAAGTATTCAGCGATAAAGAACGGATCCAAGATTGGCTTTGGGACACAGGATGCATCTCGTTTTGAGGGATTACGAGTCAGTCGCAAGGCCCTGGAAACGTCAGACCTGAGTGAGAGGAGGATGCTCATGCGGCATCGAGAAGCTCCAACAACTGGCCCTCAATCACCGCTCCCCGGAAATAAATCCTGAGTTTTGGCTCTCTTCCTAAGCATTTCCGAATTTGAACTCGCTTCTTGACTTTTGCCGAAGCTGGCGAATACTACTTTTTGGGGGCTTCCCACCGAACAAGTATACGAGGCATCGTCTTGGGGCCCGGTCAGATGCGCCACATTAGGCAGCCCCGGGTTTACTGAGAATCTCGAGTTCACACTATGGGCAGGCAGATCTACGCAGAGCAGCCTGTAGCCTTTAGTTCTCTGGTGAGATATACTTCATCATGGTTGAGACCAAGGTCACTCATAAGATCATCGTGGTCGACTCTTCGCCATATGACCTCTTCAACGTGAGACTTGAGTTTAACTCTACCTACCACACCTGGGTAGTAGAATATGTCTACCGCGTCTTCTGGTTATATGCGGCGGGTTGTCAAGGCTTCAAACACCAGCCCAGGCTGCTGCGCTGAGGCAGAAAAATAAGGGGAAGAAAAACATTCGAGAAGCTGCGAGCCAACGGTCTCGAGCCCTTCTTTTTCTTATGGCACTCTTCCGCTTCAGAGTGTTCCTGCTTGGAGACTGCCCCCTGGGAAAGCCACGTTGCTTATGTGGTTTCCAAAACCAAATGGTCAACGCCCAGGACGCAAGACTTGGACTTGGACTAGGAATCAGTCCAAGTGCAACTCGCTCGATCCTACGCTTGGAGACTCGAGATGACTCTCCTTAGGCCGTCAAACGCGCCACTATTGGACAACACGACTACGGCATTTTGCATGTGCCTCGATGTGCATCTTTTGTTTCTGGTGGACACTTTTCAATCTATATATAATCAACCAACGCATTGAAACCATCAACAACTACTTGGGCGATACCCAGAGCTGTTTGACACGCCGAGATTACCATGCAATACATCTCACAGGCAGATCCCTCGGTGCCCGGCAACTGGGTTCTCGACGTCGGCATCTGTGCTCCGCCTCATGATCCCATGCGCGAACATTTCCAACCCACGCCCAGGGACTTTTCCGCCACATGTTTGCATGCAAACATTGCGAACTCACAACTGCGAGTTCTCCTTGTGCGTGGGCATACCTCCATCGGTGCTTGGCCGAGAATCGGAACCCAGTTGGTATTCACACAAGAGTCCTACTTCCTTGTACAGTCCCACGAAGTTCATTTACTTTGTAGCGCGATTGCTACCATACATTCTTCAACATATATCTGCTCGATTTATCCGCTCAACTATGTTCGGACAACGAATTTGGAGATTGAGTAAGTTGAAGAGGGGGGAGAAGAAGAAACCCTCCCTGCACGCCGTTGCTCTATGCCGCAATGCCAACCTCACTCTTCACAGCAAGGCTATCTTTGTCCTGCTTCCCAATGGGGTTTCCGTCGACGGGTTTTACATGATTCGGTCACGAGAGAACGCCTCACACAACTTGCGGTCCCCAGCGTGGACTTTTATCTGTTCTTGGCTGGCAGATGACAGGGGGAATGAGGTACATGCTGCCGGAATCTCTCAATAACCTCAAAACGACCTTACAAATCTTCTCAGACTCTATTTCTTCGGCTTGCTCCTGGAGGCTGTACTGAGACAGTATAGCTTGTGTCCCTGTACCTCTCCTGACCACATCTCCCTCATTCCGAGCTGTCTTTTACAACCTACACTCAGTCAGCGAGCCTAGCCTGAAATTCGCTCTTGAAGTTCTTCAAAGCCATGGATAATGGTTGTGGGGAGGGTTCGAACGGGAGAAAGCCAGGGAACGGCCGAGTTCCACGTCTGGTACCGTTTGAAGAAGCTGAGAGCGACCCGACCTTTACGTCCGACTAATGAGCGTCATCTCTTGTTGGAGTCTGGCTAGAGGCGATGCAATCAATAAACGTCTTCATGTCAAACCTATCCCGTCGAAGCTGGCGCCGCAACACTCGTATTCAACTCCAAGACGCTGTACCATCACTCGGACTGCTCTGTCAACTTCAGCTGTTCTCTCATATGGAGCATTTAATGTTGAGTGACAGCAGATGCTGGGGATTAGAGTACGATTCTGTCTGCGTCCTTGGGCGTACCGCCGAACGAGCTGGTCTTTTTTTGCCTCATTAGCTACATTTACGGAGGTTTTTTTTTAAACCTGTCAACCCTCTCGGCCATCATATTTCATTTGTTTTCAGCAACCTACCCAAGGGAATGAGGCCATGGTTTATGCACATCGTGGCTAACGCCTCAGCAGAGTGCAGGGATGGGCCCATCCGGCAGTACACCCCTTTTACTATCAATGCCTTCAATTCTCTTGCACAGCCACAGAGGAGAGACTCTGGCAAGCAACATCCCGTCGCCCGAGTGTCAGAGCAACATCCATGGATATGACTCCTCTGTCCCAGACAGATCTACCACGTCAGAACCCTAAGCTACATAAACGTCCCCCAAGATCAATCTCAAGAAGCCTGCGTAATTGAGAGACAGCAGAAGGGCTCACTTGCAACCTTGGGGTTGGCCAAGTCCCCCCCACTACTTTCCATGGAGATCATCTCGATTTCACGCAACCTGCCTGGAGCCTGATTTTGTTCCCTTTTCTCTACTCTCTGGAAGGTGCACTATCTTCTGGAAAACTCTCAAACTTGGGAAAACATGGCAGTGAAATAATAGAAGATTTTCACCTTCCAGCCTCGCTAAACAACCTATTCACCATCCCATCTCCTGCCGTGTCGAATCCACTTGCCCCTTGGCGAAGAGCAGGACTCGCTCGACCATCACTGACACACTCGACAATAACAATTTCTTTCTACCAAAGCTTCCCAACGCAGGTCGGAACACTCTGGCGTACCACCACTTCACCTCACAGTAATGGTTTGATCCAGACGCAGCTCTGTCCCTAGCTTGTGGTCGTGGTGGCAAAAATCGTCAAGTCCGCTCTCCAGCAATAGGAGGAGTCCCAAGATGCGGATGACCAGCACATCCAACGATATATGGACCAGGCCGCAAACAGCCCGAGGAAGCGCACATACACCAAGGGCTATCATTCGACTGATCTCGACTATCAACAGCACGGATATACAACTTCAGCCTCCAGGATAGTGTCGACTCACCACGCCTCTCTTCTGAAGCGTCTTGCCCAAAGAGTTGGCCGAAGACAAGATCGACGCCAGACATGGACGCTCGCACACTTGATCGAGCTAAACGTCTTGGCTGGCAGAGGTCACCGTCATGACCATGACTCCCAGACTACATCTCGATCTCGCCAACTTCATATGTTGCTTCCAGCATCACTCGACCCCGTTCCGACGGGATGTGATCCATCCATCATCGCCACGCTGTACCTGCTCTATCCCATCAGACGTCCCGAGAAAACCGTTCTCCTGATGAATTTGGCATTCTACAACAACAAGAATTATTACTGCTGCTGGCGGCCTGCCACCGCCGGGGATAGCGACTCAGATAGCGACTCACAGTCCAACAATATTTCGCAGCTCAAGAAACGCCGTCTTTCCACCAAGAGCTGGTTCCGACTTTGAGCGAGATGGTCGTTTCTATTGTTAGAAATCGCGAAGCGATCTCAATACGACGACGGCTGACGGGGCCTCCTGTTCTTCCTACCCATTCATGTTCGAGGGAGATCATCTATCTTCATGCGTCCGACAGATGGTTAACATCTGGGAACATCAAGAAGACCGGGAGCCTGCCGTGGCTTTGATCTGGCCATAAGACTCGACGAATATACCAACGAACGATGATTTGTTGGCTCGCATGAGAAGGTTCAGGCCTTTATCACGGTGACAGATTGGCAATGTGCTACCATGTGATGGCGTGGAGCGAGTTCGGTTTGGACCCTGACGAGGATGGGTCACACGTTCTGCGAGATGGATGTTCCCGTGAGAATATCCGCCATCAAGGTAACGATGGTGTTCGGACTTGATCATGTCTTTTTTTTTTTTTTTTTTTTTTTAATTTTGGGCCAGTACATCTATTCGGAAGAATAATTTGTCGGCGTGGACTGGTTCCTTAAGGAATACGCAACCGGCAATTCATCGACGAAATGCCACAGGCGATTGGCATTTACCTAAGGGGCTTTTGTCGCTTGGCGTTCGAACTAGGCTACCCAAGGACCTTGAATCGCCTTCTATGAAAGAACAATCAACGCCAATCTTACGGGCAATGTGACAAGGATAAAGGGGCATCCTCCGAGTGGAAGGCACTAACTATTTTTGTGCCTGGCCCCCGCCGGGTTATGCGGATATAGGGAGAGGATACCATTTGACGACGAGGTTGGACTCGAAAATTGAGGTCTGCGGCAATAAAGCGCAATGTTCCTCACGTTCGACGGATATGACCATCACTTCTTCGGGGTGGGAAAGGAAACACCATTGCGAGTCAGAGATGCGACTGAACAATTCCCCATCAGCCATTCCCTCAGTACTACTATGTTCCTGTGCCGGGTAGCAGTTCTTACAGTCCCACTAGTTGGGAGGCGGTCGAGATCAATAGCCCGCCTATGTATTCCTGCGATGAGGCGTCCCGGCTTCTCGAAGTCGTGGTAAGGCTGTTGACGACAAACTTCAGGCTTCGGGTAAACCTGAGGAATACATGTCCATGTTGGTAATGGCCGTCATCATTTGAACATGAGGGCAGCAAGAAACCTTGCTACCCTGCTTTGGGCATCAGACATCAGACAGTGTTTGGTCCGAGGCCTTTTTCGTTCATCTTGACGATTCAAGTGACGTGCTACGCGACAAGCATTGGGCCGAACCGGGTCACAAATGGATCAAACAACTTTTGAGAGACAGGTGAAACAGCTGGAGGGGCGTAACGATGAGAGCATGCAAGCTTTCGTGCGGATCAACCAGTCAGCGGAGGAAATCAGCTCGGCAGTCGAAAGGTTCCAGACTGAACCGTTTCTCGACACAATCGCTTGTCTTCATCAACCAACTTCTCTGACGGTGCATGCACCAGTCGGAGGCGATTATGGATCGTCCCCATGGTCCAGACTGTACCATCTTGGGAATTTGTTTTCCTAGTCATGATGCTCGCTGGTTCAACACCACGGAGGCGAGTCCATGGATGCAAACTAGAATTCTTAACTCATCATCTATCAATCAACGCGGTGGTACAATCAAGGGCCGGGCTTCAACACTTACCAACCACCAAAAAGGAGGAGACCATCAGACAGAATAACAAAAGACATGGCTAAAGTAGGAGAATTACATCATAGATAGAAATGTAACTTGATAAACACCATGACTTGCTGCCGCTTATCTCTGTGACCTTACAGTGACAACCTCCCCGTCTCTCCATCGACCATATTTTACCCCTAAATCCGTCGCCACTTCTCGCCTTTACTCTGATTGTACTCTATCAAATAGAGATCTCAAATGTCGCCACATGTAAAAAGCCTCCTTGCTCTCGTCCATCTGGAAGGCTTCGTACATGTAACGATTCACAGCTCCTGGTGGCATGGAACCATAGACTACCGACACATGGTTAGTTACCGATTCTACTTGGATATTGAACAACTCACAACAAGTGAACTCATCCTCCATGCCGCCCTGGAAAGAACTCAACGCGTCCTCAAACAATGCAGGGTTCCCATCGGTCATGACCATGAACCGGCACTGCTTCAAGAACAGCCAGAACCTACGGCACGGCAGATTCATGTACTCTTCCACCAGCAAGATCCGGTTCCGTCTTCTAATCTCCTCATCGATTCCATGACTCCAGGCATCGATCTTGATGCGTAGCTTTAGCATCAGGCCGGACTGGCGCATGTCGTAGAAGAGAGTCTTCCACGACCCTCCTATGGTTTCATGTCAGTGTTGACCCCCCTAGAAAACCGGGGAGAGAGCATTACCAAACTCTTCGTATGGCTTCATTTCTTCTGGAAAGGCAACATTGTCGAATGTTTTCCCCTCTTCCATACGCTCCATGAATCGTCGGAACTCGAGCTGTCGAAGTCGGAAACCCTCCACATCATGTACCCGTGGGGTCGGCTTCCGCATGTACACAAGCTCCTTCTCCCACCCCCTCGCCTTCATGAAAGTCTCCAAGTTCTTGAGGTACTTGAGATGAACATGCTCAAACTCTCCCAAGACAATCTTGCCGGTGATGCACGGTTCAGTTAGCCACCAGTCTAGAGTCTTGAGAAAGACCTCCTGCGACCTAAACACAATGCTGGAGCCCATGTAGCAATTGTCTAGAAAGATTCCGTTGATCTTTTGGACGTGTTTCGTCTCTAGTGGGAAGAATCTGAAGCAGAAGCGGTCGTCCTTGTTGTGTCCCTTGCCACGACCGGGTCTAAGCATCGGGACCCCGTCAATGATCTCGCTGTAGCTGTTTGTCGCCTTTTTGACAGGTAAATCATGCAACATGGACTTTACTCCATCTCCAAATACGTCGTCAAACGCCAACCTTCGCATCTCCTCACGCTGTTCCCGTACGCCCTGTATCCTGTCCTCCTCGGGCACCGGGAGCGTAAGAGACCGCAGCACCAAGACGAGACGTGGAGATATCGGTGCAAACTCATGGAAGGGGGCGTGAAAGGAACCTTCCCTCTCCCCTGTGTCTGCATCCTCGATAAAGGTGTTGGGGCCCTCAAAGATATTGTAGGTATTGTCCGAAAGGACAAACTCCTCGTTTGGGTTGTTGGGAGTGCAGATGGCCATGTAGTTGGCCTGAACGTGCGCCATGAACCACATTGCGTCACTAGGAAACATGCGCTTCTTGAGCTCCTGTATCCACTTCATCTCCGGGTCCATCTCGAGCGTCATGATGGCCTCTAGATTATGGAACCAGACATCCAGAGGACTCTCGAAGCCGTGCTTCTCCATGTAATCTTGGAGGAGCTCCTTGTCGTTGGAATCGTAACTCTCTGCGTCTCCATGGTAGAACCGTCTGTGAAATCCCGAGCCGCGGTACTTGAGTAAGAAGAGGAACTTGCGAAGAAGATTTCGCTCAGTCCGTGTCAGCCATATATCTAGCTGCCCCTTTCCATGGGCCGTAGTAATCCTGCGAAAGATCCTACTAGCCTCAAGCTCCATCTTTCCAAGCATCTCCTCAATGCGACGATGCTTCTTGTCTGGAGACTTTATCATGTCCTCGTACATGTCCAGCTGCCCGAACACGCGGGCCACTGGCGTCTCCTTCAGTGTAAACGGCTCAGACGTCAAGCAGAGATTATTGACGACGGGGTCGCTTGGGTACTTGCCCTTCTCATGTTTGTGCTTCTTGCATTTCTTTGAAGGACCTTTCGCTTGTGGGCAAACGAATGGATGAGAGTAGTTCTTGAGGAGGAATTGGGGGATGAAGTGCTGGTATTCTTTGTTGGGGGACGACATTCTGCAGTGATACACAATTCAATTCATGTAAATGATGAAAGGTCTGAGTTTTGAAGCTCATAGAAACATTTCGAAGAAATAAAATCTTCATCTTTCACCATCTTGGTCACATCTGCAGCAGAAACGACAGATCAGGCTGGGGAGGCCGTACGCCAGTGACATTGAGCCAACTCATGAGCCCATATGCAGAAGGCATCTGAATGTGCCAATCACGACGTGATTTCGTCAATGCTGCATTTCTCCTCTTGGCAATGGCCCCCAAAACTTTTCGTTACCGGCCTCTCTGCAAATGGATAAATGCCATGGCCTGTCGCACGAACTTGTCACGACTTTTTCTTCTTCATCTACAATATTCACAACCTTTCCAAAACACACCCTCCTTTATTTCCTTTGTCTTTCATTTCCTGTACTACTCTTCAATTCTTGTCTTACTCTTATCCTTCTACACTCTTTTACTTAATTAATCTCCCACGGCCTGATCCCCCCTCTGCGAGCCGGAGGGGGGATCAGGCCCACACATCACCACCTCTCACCCCTAACACCACCGGAGGCAGCTCCAGCCTTCGACATCATCCGCGCGTATCTCATTCGTGCACTGATGATGAATAGGGTGAGAGGTGAGAGTCCCACGAATGAGAGTGCGACGTGTTCGAAGGCTGGAGCTGTCTCCGGTGGTGTTAGCAACTTATAACCATATCAACCATAAAGCAATACACCACCGAAAGCCCCTTGCTCTGCCGCCGGCGGTACGGGCTTGGGGAGGTCTTATGAGAGTTTGCACATTCAGAGCCACCGTAAGTCTGCGATTGAATATGGTCAGCGTTTGTCTAACAGGCTTGCAAATAGGCCGTCAAGTGTCGAAGTACATCAGGGCATTTTTCAGCTGTGTAGCTTTAGTCGACATTCTTAATCCTGTACAGAGTTGTTGCACACTATAATCAGCGACAGATGCTGTGTACAGGATCAAGAACGTCGACTAAAGCTACGAGTTGACAAGTGCCCTGCGGTACAAGATCAGCAAGCCGTGAGCGAAGATGAGCGACCAAGGATTGTTTGACGATGGTTCCCTGCGTCTCTGGTATATCACAAATTTACCCAACCCTTTGAAGTTACAGTAGATCTAACTCTAGATCACAGCCAGATTGATGGACCCGGATAGCGTCAATAAAAGGTGTCCTGTTGCGATTCCCTCAACCAGCGGATAACAACATCAATTGAATCAACAAAGCCCAAACTCACAATTCAACAAAACACTACTCAACCCGGCGAGTCTTCTCGTCCTCAACGCAAAAGCCCAGGATGGACGATCCCGAAGCAGATTACGAGCCACTCTTCGACGAGATGCTCCACGAGCTCGACCTTGAATTCATGGCAGAAAGTCTACCTCTAAACACAAACAACAACGTGAATGACGCAAACTTTGCCGACACACCCCTAGGAATGCATATTCCTGATGAAACACACTGGTTGAACGCCCCTATTCCTGATCCAAACGATCCACTCTTGTTCAACTTTAACACCCTTCCGATCCAAATCCCAGACATTGACTATACACTACACCAGAACTGGTATCCAGACATGATGCCCACACTAACCGAAGACTCACCAAGTGCTACGCTGAATTCTTCGAGCGTCTCTGAACAGTCGCCCGTCTTTTCCCCAACGTACAGCACTTCACCATTATCGACCAACTACAGTCCGCGAGAGCAATTGCTCCCACCGAGTTTTGGTCCGACACCAAAACCTACTCAAGCTTCTTCCCCCAAGAAGAAGAAGCCCCGAAGACGTCGGACCAAGGCAGAACCCGGCAACCGCCCTTGTGATAAAAAGTAGGACGCCTCAGTACCTCCAGGGGCCATGCTAACAACGCCACAAAGAAGGAAAAGACGCAAGATCGACAGGCCAGTGCCATGTGACCTATGTCCAAAAAGGTTTCCAGACAAGAGAGATTTGGAAAGGCATCTCAAAACGGGACATCCTGAAGAGGCGACCGAGAGGGGGGTGGATATGAGAAGGATTCCTTGTGAGTTATGTAAGGAGACATTTTCCAGATCGGACCATTTGAAGCGACATAAGAGGACTCAGCATGGGATTGAATGATTTCTAGGGACTTTAAAGTCCCGTCCGATCTTTATTTGTTGATTTGTTTCTTCCATTTGTATCTGCCTAGGTAATAAAGTGTGTTTTAAAACTTTGCCTGTGAGACTCGATTGGAGAGCAAGCAGGGTCTTTGAAGGAAGTCGACTTCGTAAAAACTGTAAGGATAAGGCAACCAGAGATTGAAAGCCAACATGGTCTCTTTCACAGCAAAAAGAATAAGGAGGGAGACCACAGGCACGTAGCAAATAAATGCATGCGAGGTCTCTTCCAGAGAGACAAAGGGCAAAAAGAAACTCCGGTACAGGGAATCGAACCCTGGGCTCCGCGGTACTAATCCCTCAGGTTATGAGAGCGCGAAATGTTAGCCACTACACCATACCGGATAGTGTGCTTGTTGCTGGCGAGGGGTCTCTGACTCCATACTAAGATCGTAGGGGGAGAGACTCTGGATACCTACAGGTCGAGGACCAATTACAGTCAGTGTAGTTATTCACATTAGCAGTTCTCTCAATCACCTTCGTTTTGCGCATCTTACTTGAGGTTCTTTTTTTGTTTCATTCATTCGTGATTCGTTTCTTACGGCGTTTGATATCCCATTGTTGTTAGTGACAGTACCCAAGTTACCCGGCAACGCAAGGTGCATAACAAGTCACTCTCCTCTACTTCACAGCACAACGGAACTCTGCTATTGTTCATGTCTACGTGAACTCTTGTGCCTACAATTTTGGGAATTTGTTTGGTTCTGCCCTTGGCCCTTCGTTTGCGCTCAAGCCCTAATTTTGCACAATTTTGATGTGAATGGTGAGGGGAAGTGATCACCACGAACACCTCACTCTGACCTCGTTCCTCATCACGGATCACAATCGCACGTACTGTTGCTCGAGAAATAGAGCCCGAGTGTATTTCACATTGTTTTCATCGCCTAGAGGTACGTAAATTTCTTTGTTCCTGCTGCTTTCCCTCACTCACCAGACTCTAGGCTCTAGATAGGCAGCTCCGAGTTCACCATTGAGCCTCTCACTACCTCCGCACCACCTTCTCGTCTCTCAGCCATGTCTTCAACCGAGGAGGCCACTATCCCGCCTGAAGGTTACTATGTGACCGATTGCCCGAACCTTGCAGAAAACCACACCCTCTCCTGCCCCTACATCGGCTGCGACGGCTTCATGTTTCGCTCCGCTGAAGAATGCTAGAAGCATCAGAAGAGATGGCATGAAGGCCTGTATGCCTGCGGCCAGTGCAAGGCCGTGTTTGCGTCTATTCCTCCCCTGGAAAGACACCGTCGCGATAGTGGACATGTGATCGAGTGGTTCTGCTACGACGAGGAGTGCGAGATGGCCGGGGAGCCTTTCGAGACCTACAGGGTCTACCTTGAGCACTTTCGCGAGTCAGTAGCTCACCAGAACGATGCTGAAGCTGAAGATATTCTCGATGCTCTGGGAAACACGGATTTTGTCGCACCGGACCAAGACCCCCAGGACGATAACTCGCCTTCTCAGCTCGTCACCTCCGACATCTTTGTCTGCCACGAACCCTGTTGTCACAGATATGGCTTCAACTTCCGGTGCAAGTCCGAATACGCTCGACACGCCGATTCTCCCTCCCATATCGCAGCCACCAATATTGACAAGACTCTTCTCGAGAACGTTCAGCCAGGCCCAACCCTTGCCGCCGAACGAGAGGCCATTCGTACCCAGAGATGCAACGCCCCAGGCTGCTTTTCCTTCGGAGAGACATTCTCAACCGCCAGAAGCTTTTTCAACCACATTGGAAAGTTGGAGCACCGAAAGGCTTGGATGGTGACTTCTGCAACTGTCCTCGACGAACAGGGGGAAGATCTTGCGCTACCTGGGATGTCTATTGATGCACAGGGAAACGGGACATGCGTGAATGAGAGATGTCCAAAGTTCGGTGCCACTTTCAATACACCCCTCAAGATGAAGCGACACGCTCACTCCTTCGGGCATGCCATGACCGAAGACGACATGGACTCCATGGATGAGTCGTCGCCTGGAGAGATGTGGATGAGCTGCGATTTGGATGGCATGGAGGTTAATGCCAGAGACAAGTCCTTGTGGCGATGCGTCAAGAATGGCTGTAGAAGGTTTGGCGATACCATGATTCGAAGGGATGCCGCCAGAAGACACACCTTCTCGATAACGCACTATTATGCTGACGAGGACATGCCAATGTCACCCGAAACCCCTGAGACTCCATTCGCACAAGCCATGGCCTGCACGGATGAGTCCCCTGAAGAAGTGTGGGTGAGCTGCGGTTTGGAGGGCATGGAAGTCGCCGAAGACAAGGAATTATGGAGATGCACCAAGAGAGGCTGCAGAGGGTTTGGCCATGTCTACAATCAAATCGGCAATGTCAAAAAGCACTTCTGCTCGATCTCGCATACTTCGGCCGACCAAGACACGACAATGTCTCCCAAAACTCCCACAACTCCCTTCGCACACGCTATAAACGGAATTGACATGGTCTCTTCAGACCCGGCCCAGGAAGAAGTGACATGGGTAAGCTCCGAGTTTGAGGGCATGGAAGTCAAGGGCATGACACTATGGAAGTGCGTCAAAAGGGGCTGTAGAAGATTCGGCGACACCATGAGTCCAATCAACAACGCAAAGGCACATGCCAACTCGACCTCGCATGTCATGGCCAACGAAGATGTCCCGATGTCTCCCGAAATTCCTACGACTCCATTCGCAGCACCCAACAGCGCACCAGAGACCGCTCTAATGACTCCGATGAACATCGATACCCCAGTTCCTGCTACCCCCTTGAGCCCTTCCGCTGGCCGAGGACCAAACGGGGCCATGACTTTGGCAACTCCGACAAAGACCCCTACATCTTTCCGAACACCTCCCTCACGAATCATGACCAAGCTCCGCAGAAGCTCCAACACATCATCTCAGGTCAAGAGACGTCAGGATGAGCTTGAGCGTCACAACCGGGAACTCGAAGATCGGATCAAGCGGCTGGAGGAGCAACTCGCTCGAGTCCTCAGTGCTGGTGGCACACAGGAGGCGGTAAATGGAGGTGTTCACGAGCAAGGAAACGCTTTCGAGGAAGGGAACAAGGATGTTGATCATCTGTATCAGTTTGTGCGTTCTGCTTTTCGACCTACCTAAGGGGGGAGAAGATACTGAGAGAGATCTGGAAGGTTGTGCGCTGAAGATGAGAGGATGTGCGAGTTGATGGAAACTGTGGGATTTGAAATTGGAACAATGAGAGGGGTAACACATTTGCTTTTCATGATAGCTGTCTAGAGACGAGGTAAATGTCTGGAAGTTGCAACTATTTATTTGTATAACAGTCGTGGTCCAAAGTTCAATGAAGCGATTCGCAGCCAACATTCCAATACCATGGTAATGCTAAGCCGGTAACGTCTTGCATGGCTCTGCAATCACAAGTGCAAACACTGAGAACAACTGGGAGCCATAGAAAAAAGAGGTCAATTCCTCCTTGTCTGCTGACCAGCCTATCAACCACCCTGTTGTCACTCGAGCCACATGACTTACCGTCCCTGCACGGCCTCGAGTCTCGCATCAAAATTGAATGGGGATGACATGCCGGAGAATTTTCCACGTGGGTGCCATGAACTTGTTTAAATGGCCGTGCAAACGTACTTATACTTGCCCCTTTCGTCTCTACCGTCCCGCCAGTGTCAACTTCATCCGGATACCGATAAGGGCAGTTCAACACTGCACATGGATGCCCTCAAAACTGAGAGAACCGTTTGTCAAATAAAATTCTGTCTCAAATCCGTTTCCTCTGATTCGGAATGGCGACACCATTTAGGGATATTTGAACTGTCTCCTAACTTGGAGTGTCGAGGCTGAAAAGGGGGATAACTGCAAACACCGTTTCCCTTGGGAAATGCCTTCTTAAGGCATTGAGTCCATTCCCAACATGGAAAGAGAACCATAGACGCATTTCCTTTCGTTTGGCGTTGCAATTGATATCTTCCATCCTCCTCTCATTGATAGTAAACGGCATTCCCAAACGACAGAGAGTGCAATACCCAGAAGGGGATGAATGGCATCAATGGGAATGGGATCATATAAATACTTTCCCCAACTTGAAGTCTTTGTGAACTCTTCTTCTTCCCTCTTCACCCTTTCCTAAACTCGAGATCCCACGAATCTTCTCGAGCACTCTCCTTTACCTTCTCGGTACAACACTCGACCATCAACACCGCCGTACGAACCTACGAACTTCGATCCACAATGCCTGGTCTACTCGGATTTCCCACCCTTGGCAAAATGTCCATCAACGCCGCTGGGCGTGTCTGGAGACGTCTGAAGGCCAAGGCTAAGGCCCAGAAGGAGAAGAAGGAGGGTCCTGAGGAGGACAAGCAGCAGGGTCCTGAGGACGACAAGAAGCAGGGTCCTGAGGACGACAAGAAGCAGGGCTCTGAGGAGGATAAGGAGCAGGGTTCCGAGGAGGGTGGACACACCTTTTATTCGGGTTCTGTTGACACCATTGGCTATACTGACTCGTCCGTTGACACTCTCGACGCAGTCGAGACGATTCAGGAGTGGGTCAACGTCAATTCGGACACCCGTAAGTACCAGCCAAACATCAACTTGGAGGACGTCGAGCTGACAATTATAACAGATGACGTCTTTGGCGCCTGGAGCCACCCTTCGGAGGTCTCCTCCATTGGTAAGTATCAGTGATTGTCGAAACAGTACGAGACAACTGACAACCAGCAAGTTTCTTTCGAAGAGCCCGAGCTCCACCGAAGCGTCAGCTTCCGTAAGTATTCAGTCTCATCAAGGTTAAATGATCATCATGCTAACAGTTTACACAGGCGACGTTCCCGACCAGGAGGATATCGAGTATATGGAGCCTGTTGAGCCCATTGTGCCCATCGAGGTCATCAAGCCCACCAAGCGTGGTGGCCTCAAGGACGTTTTCAAGAACGTCAAGGCTGCGTTCAAGAAGCGCGACCACTCCGGTTAGACAAGACACAACAACAACGTGCGACAGGTAGAAAGAGATTCAGACACAGGGTTGAGAAAGGATCATCGGGGTTCATTGCTTTTGTGGAGGATTCTATCACTGGTTTTCCCCCAAGATGGCATTGTGCGCCTGACACACAGGGTCGTTGGTGTCTGCACCAACTTCTTTTTTTTCTTCCTTGTCTTGGTCCATGTTCGACCAAGTCTTTTCGAGGCTCGGCCTCGCCTGTTTATACGTTGTCGTCATGTTGAATTCGTTCGGGAGAATCAACTAAAAGGGGAAAGTGGTATCGAGGATCGAGGATAGAGTCGCAGTCGCGGAATAAACATCTCTGTCGTAACTTGTTCGCTCGTCGTGATATGGCACTCGTTCACTGAATATCTCCCATAACAACCTCCTCAACCTTATCCTCTCCCTCATTTTCCACAGGCGCATCTATAAAACAGAAGGTCAGTCATCAACACCATGCACACATTCATTCCCAACACACAAAAAAACTTACCCTTCATCTCAGCCTCTCCCTCAGCCTCCATCTTCCTCTTCAAAGCATACCCCATCTTCTTCTCCATCTTGCGAGCCCTCTTTGCGCTAACCTTTGCCCTGGGTCCGCTCGTGGGGAGAAGTCCAGCCCTTGCGCCTCGTGTCGCATCCGCCTTTGCGATCTTGTCCTTAGGCGCCAGAGAGCGCTTGCGCCGCTCCTTCTTTGCCTTGGAGGCGCGCGCTGCGAGGCGGTTCTTGGAGGGGCCGTTGGGGTTCTTAACGGACGGCATTATGAGTGGCCTTGACGGGGGCGTCAATGTCTGAGGAATTGGGATGGTTGTGGCGATGGAGATTTTGCGATAAAGTTCGTTTTTCGGTCAAGAATCTCGGTGAGTTTTCGGTGAAGAACGCGCCAAGGCCCCGCCAAGCGGGCATCTCGATGTTCGAGACCATTGGTGGGGCTGCTATCAAGGATGAGAAGTACAACAGAGGAGTCATGAATACTCAATCTTCAAAGCCCATTCCATATTACGCCTAATATGTAGATCTAGATAACATCTATTTTACACAAACTCCACTCCCGTATCATTTTTATCATCAGATTTCCAACATGTAGCATTGTCACATCATCATTTACACCCATCCCAGCAAGGTGGCGTCAAGGTAAAGGCGTGTGTAAGCCAATGTATAAGAGCCCTTGCCTTGACGTATCCTGAATCTTCCCAACCTCTTCTTGGGGTTTCTTGGGATTCATTCTTATTGAACACGGGTTTGGTGATTCCTACCCATGGTGCTTCCACTATCCTCGCTATTGGGACCAAGCATCCGTCGGCTAGGGTCGTCGTCGTCGTCGCTCATGAGTCCATCCAGTTCGAACTCTTCGGCATCTCGAATCTGACCATCCTCGACAGCCCGGCCATGCGCGTGTGTATGACTGGTATCGAAATCCTTGGTGTTCAGCGGAGGGTGCGCAAGTCGATCCCAAAGGTGGATGAGCATGTTGACAAACAAGAACATCAGTGAGGCGAGCGAAAAGGTGATCAGGATGTACGAGACGTGATCCATACTGGAGCTGGCGACAAGATTCATCTGCTCCTCGGTGGCGCCCATGAAAAGGAAGCCAGCGGCATACATGAGCTAGATGTATTAGCAGATGCGCTCAACCGAGGACATTCATGACTTACAAATACAGGGATAAACTGGAAGCTGTTGGCAGATCGCCCATCTTCTGAGATGGAGTGCGCATCCTTGAGAACAAAAGCAATCTCGATGATTCGAGTGAAGCCGACACCCATGAGGGTATATCCAAACATGGTATGCGTCGCAGCACTAACCATCAGATCCTGCGGGTGGGCAGACATAGCCCAGCCAGTAATGAGTATCACGAATCCTGGGATAAAGTTGCGTTTGGGGCGTCCGTCTCGATCCTTGCTCAGCCATACACCAGCTAAGCCAGCACACCACCAGATAACACCCATAGTCGTATGCTGCCAGTCATTCTTGACCCAAGGGCCACCCCAGCGGTGCTCGGTGAAGGTATTAACGCAGCCCCATGCTGCTATCACGGCACTGTCGTAAAACTCCTGCGAGCGACCGCGACTTCGAATCCATAGCTGACCGACGAGAAGAAGAATGGTAAGGATGATTCCGTAGCCGATAAAGGCACCTCCCATGATGAAGTGGGCTGCACATTGGCCGGTGTGCGAGTCCTGGCAAAAGCCCAGAGCCGTGATGCCACCAAAGATCATCTGCGTCCACGCCAAAATAGGCATTACTTTGCCAATGATGCCATGACATGGGCGGACAATCCTTCGAATCTTGCCGTTGATGCCCTTCTCCCAATGGAGCTTGAGATACACCCCGATGAGGACCTGCGCGGCCAGAAGCAGCTGGAGGATGTGTGCGAACTTTCCGTGGACGTGGTTGGGGATGAACTGACGGCCTTTGTGCGCGTGGCCGAGGAAGAAGCCAAGAATGGCGAGGACGGTGCCGACAGCTTGAGTTGGGACGTGCCATCGGTTTTTGGTCATCTAGAAAATATTCAGCTTATTTACGTGTGTTGGCGTGTGGTCACCTACACCTAGAACCATGCCAATTGGGAAGATTACACCATAAGCCAGCATCTGTATGAAGATGTGAATCCATAACACAGTATCCTGCTACATGTTAGGCCCAATCGCAATCATTCATACTGCAAAAAGCGTACCAAAGGTTCTACAGATACCGTCTGGCCTTCGGGGATTTTGCTTGTATCGTGCTCATGAGCCCGGGCAACAGCTCCAAGAAGAGCAATGGCCAATCCCAAGGACGAGGGAGCTGTCATAGCTTTCGCCCTACAGCTAACAGCCATGATGGCGGCGTCTGGTTTCTGGACCACGTTCTCAACTTCGCGATGGCTCTCTCAAGGCAATTCAAACGTTGGCGACGCCGTTTCCGCCGTTTCCGTCGTAGCAACCGGCGGTGGGGGATCGTCACTGTAAAAAAGAAGCGGCTATGACGGCACGAGGTGGGCGATATTGACAGAGGTAGATGTACGATAAGCGAGCAACTGGGGGGGTTCGTCCAAGACAGTGCAATTCAATGACTGCCAACAGATAGGAATGAAGCTCCTCTAGGGAGATTTGAAGAAAAGAAAAACAACAAAAAGGTTACACAGAGGGGGAAAAAGTTCAAGTCGCGCAAAACAAGGGCCCGGAGCAAATGTTATAGCTTGAGTAAGCCTCCACCACCCGTGAAGCAAGCCACTGGCCCCCGAGGGCGTCATTCCGGAGGCTTCGGTAGACCCAAGAGCCCGAGGGCCAAACTGCCATATTACACTGCGACGGTCCGTGATTGGCCCTGGTGCATGTGCATGGATGCTTGGACCCTCTTGGGCATGGTTTATACCCACCAGAAACCAAGACCAAGCTTGGTCCGGGGCAAGCCCGGAAGCTTTTACCCCGCCAAGAAAATGTGTTGATGCCATCGCCAAACGTGCATCCGAGAGACCCGCGCCGGAAGAATTACATCTACATGCGTAGTTCCGGCCGTGAAGCCCATAGTATTCAGATTTCTTGATTTCATGGCCCTGCGCCCTGGATACTCTCTCGTGAACAGATCGCCTTCTTCTAATTTACCCCCTCCCATTTCCCGTCGACCCGTCGGCTTGCGCGGCAGGAGGCTATACACCTTGGCTCCGATGCTTGGCCTTGGCTTTTCACTGTCCTATTTCTTGTCCTCATTTCCTGGCTCCCTATTCCAGCAGGGTTTCACGAATATTGATCGCCTCTCCCGATGGCCGCTGAATCATGGCCGTCATTCTCCCTTGGCTTGTAGCTTGGCAGCTTGGGAGTTCACTGACCAGCTAAAATGTTGCAAACTCACGTTCTCAACCACGTTGACATTCAATCAATGACTTGACGCCCAAAATCTGTCTGGATATTTAATTGGTTGTTCCATGTTGCGTTGCCAATTGCTTCACCCAAATACTCTCTCCTAATCAATTTCTATCAACCAGAACCATGACGATGACTGTCATTACCCGTGGAGAAGACACCACAACTTCTGCCGCCGAAGTCGTGGGGATATTTTTCTTGGCCTGCTTGTCATGTATTATTTATGTTTGCTTGCTCTTCGCGTTCAAAGCATTCATATCACACAGAAAGCGCCGATCAACTCGTCACGAGCAAGAAGAGGAGAGGTCCAGGGGCAGGTCCCGTTCAACACGCAATGTTGGAGGAGACTCACCTTCTTGGCCTCGGCAACCTGATCCAGTTCACCTAGAGACGAGAACTCAACATCAGACGCAGCCCAATGCACCAAATGTCTAGGGTAAGGTTGACTCAACACAGACTCCATTGGATATATCCTTTCAGGACTTCAAGGCGTTGCATGTCGTGTTCAAGGGCAAGTTGAATGGACAGGAAGAATCGTGCCAAGAATGATCAAGGCATTCATTAGTTGCTTTAAGCCTCTATCAAATGAAGCCTAATATCCCGACTCTCACACTCAGACGTGAATTCTGTAGTTCCCACCCCAACGCCAAGCAAGAAACATCAGACTCGGAGCAAATCCAGTTAAGCTTATCTTTCACTGGTTAATTGTCATTTACCGCTTTCTTTTGCAGCATCTCCTTCGCTCTAGCCCAAAGCTCCGACTCCATATCCCTCTCCACTCTTGTGCCCCGACTGTTCAGCCAGCCCACGTCGAGGTTGCCCACAGCTCCAGTTCCGTTGGGCTTGAGCGACGCCTTAGGCGGTCCATTGGGCTCCTGGCGCTGAGGATTGGCCAAGTTGACGATGCCCGCCTCCTCCAGAGCAAAGATCTGACGCTTCATCTTGACATCGATGGCGTGCAGTGTCGTGAGAAATGAATCGGTGGCAGAGCGGAAAGCTTCCTTTTGTGCTGGGGGGTTCAAAGACGGCTTGACTGCTTCACCTGAAGGGTCTGTGTTCGGAGCGCCGTCGGAGGAGGGTGTTGTGAGAGCGTTGAGAGCAGTGGCCGTGTGGCTCATGAGCTGCACGGCGCTTTGGTCGATGGCGTTGAGTTGCTTGATGTTTTCTTCGATGGTGAATGGCTTATGTGTGCCGGACTCTCCGGTATCCCCCATGACGACATCTGCTGGTGAAGCCATATTGTGAAGTAATGTTCTTTGACGTTTGATGACGGCCTAGACCGTGGTGCAAGATGATGCTGGGGTATGAGCGTGGAGGTTGGCTTTGTTGAAACAATTCTCCCGAAGCAGGCGGGCGTTTATCCAGCGAAAGCAACAATAATCGTAAAGTGCTTAAGGGACGCGCAATGAGAGACCAAGAAGAGGTCAAATCTAATCATGCACAGGCACTGATCACTTCGTCCTGTCAGTTTCTGATGGTCCAGCAACTTGAGGTGGAGGTCTTGTGTGTGCGAGTGAGAGCTTGCAGGTTCGGTGGTACGTACCATGGTCTGTGCGCTTCCTCACGATGACTATTCAAGATGGCTAAAAAAGGTAATAAAACAGCAGTGCAGAATGAGGTGAAATTTCCAAATTGGAGAAACTTCCTGTTCAAGATTGGAATGATATCATATTTCCAGTTTCAATCTGTAGATTGAAAATGGTTGAGGAGGTGGGAGGGTCCAACTGTGGATGTTAAGTTTATTGGGGTGAGTCTCCCCGTCGCTTAATCTTCGGGTCAATGCGCTTCGCGCAACTCCGTCGCGCTTCAGCCTGTCTTCCGTGTTCACCTTCATCCTCGAAGCATCGCCTCAAACTTGGTTCACCATCAACCTTGTCCGCGCGCATCTTCTATCCTCTCTTCTTTAATCTCCTGCTAAAAGGAACTTCGAATCTTCTTTCTCCATCTTCTCTACACAAAAATCGACGACTTGCGCCTGGTTCCGCTTCATCGCATCCTCTGTTGGCTGCCGTGGGGCCAGGGTCACAACTCCAACCCGCACCTCATCCTCTTATGAGATGAGCCATCTCTAGAGAATTCGCCAGTCCTAGAGAGCTTCATTTCGCGGGCCTACAGTTCTTATTCTCCCTTACTCGTCATTCTACAGCACGACAAACAGCATGTCTGCCCCAACTCAAACTCCCGGCGCGCCAGCGCCCGGCGCATATCAAGGGCCTGCGCCGACGACTCCCGCCCCGGCTCACACAACGACCGGCACAACAGGGCAAACTGGAACTACTGGAGGCGCCATGTCCAATCAGAACCTGAACCAAATAGTAAGTTCATGTTTGTTTTATGTGCCTTTGATTTGGCTTTGGGTTGTGCTGCATCATGTTTGGTATCGCCACCTCGATATACTTCACCGCCGCACATGCTTGACCACGATGACGGGAGGGCCAGGAGTGAGTCGCCTAACTGAGGCTGCGATGTTTGTATTCACTCTTGATTGTCGGTGATCCGCGTGATTGCCCGGCCGCTGGAACTCTCATTAGGTGTGTGAACCGCAGCTGCACTCCGGCGCGATTCTGGGCGATCATGAGGACATCACTGCGAGACCGGAAAAGGGCATTCGGCACAGGCGTCAAACTCGCGAGGGCTATTTGGCTATTTTTCCTTCTTGGCACTCATCTCACCCCTCATTGAACACACGGCCCACTGCCTCGCTCATGTACCACAAACTGGATCTCAGGCTGACAGATGATGATGTATAGGTCACAGACTATTTGCTCAAGAGGGGCTTCAACAGGACTGAGGAGGTGTTCCGTCAGGAATCCAAGCATCTAGGTCCAGATGGTAAGCCCATCTACCAGCTTGCCAACCTCGGTCCAAAGAAGTACCAGAGAGCATTCAACCTTCTACGAGAATGGGTTGAAAACAACTTGGACATTTACAAGGTAACAGAGTTCTCCACCTTTCATCGCCCATTCACTAACAGCTTCAGTTCGAATTGTCAAAACTTCTCTGGCCAGTCTTTGTCTACTCCTTCCTGGAGCTCGTCAGCAATTCCTACACTGAGGATGCCAAGACTTTCCTTCGAGAAGTTGGCCCTCATTTTCAACCTGTTCACGCAGATGACCTCAAGACATTTGCGACCGTTACACTACCTCAGCATGTCAACGAGAACCCCATGACCAAGCTTTACCGGGAGAACAAATACCGAATCCCCCTAAACCAGCATGCCAGTGGGGATCTCTTCAACTTTCTCGAGCGCGAATCCGATCAAGGTGGTTCCGTGATCAGACAACTCCTTGCATCCTACTGCCAGGTTGACTCCACGGCCCGAGGACCGATCACACCGTTCAGTTTCGAAGCAGTTTACCGGAGATCAAGAAACATGGAGATGGAAGACGTTGACACCAATGAGGGTATTCCTGGCGTCAACATTGGCTTGTCCAATAAGGATGTACTAGACCCAACTGCACCTCTGAAGCTTGGTCCGCTGCCTATGGACCCGGACCTTCGGGATGACGTGCGTGCTGAACTTGAGGATGAGGAGCGACGAAACCCACCAGTTCCAGGCAGACCTACCTTACTGGAGGAATTCGACCAGAGGATCAAACGCGAGGAGAGTGCAGATGTACCTAGCAGAGCCGACCTACCTCTACCGCCGTCCCGGCCCCGAGATATCATGTTGGAGATGCAGAAGGTGCGAGAGAATCGCGACCGTTTCAAAATTGATGGACAAACGGGAGGAGTGGGATTGCCTGTGAGCGCCTGCATGTTCACCTTCCATAACACGCTTGGCAGGTAAGTTCTTTACACAACCATTGAGTTATGACCGATGCTGACTATTGACAGTGTTGCGTGTATGGACTTTTCTAATGACGGACAAATGGTGGCCGCTGGAACGACCGACTCGTACATTCGAGTTTGGTCTCTGGATGGCAAGGCTCTTCCGACAATGAATGCCCATGAGAAGGACGCCAAGTTCAATAGCCGAAAGTTGATCGGGCATTCCGGTCCCGTTTACGACGTCTCGTTTTCGGATGCCGCCTCCGGTCCTCCTCAGAAGCTCTTTGGCGATGAAGGAAAGTCGAATCCCGCTATTGACACCCGACCCAAGCTGTTGCTGTCAGCGTCTGCCGATGGTCAGATCCGTCTTTGGTCTTTGGAGTCATGGAGCTGCTTGTGCCTCTACAAGTCACATGATGGCCCCGCGTTCAGAACACTTTGGAGTCCCCAAGGGCACTACTTTGTTAGCGGTGGTTACGACAAGGCTGTTAGAGTCTGGATGCAGGACCACGCCTCACCACAGCGGCTATTGGTTGGACACGACACATCTATCTCGGCACTTGCATGGCACCCCAACGGCCTCTACGTCTTCTCGGCCTCGGATGAAACAGACAAGTCAATCCGAATGTGGTCTGTGGTGACCGGAGCCTGTGTACGTGTCTTGACTGGCCACAACGACTACATCACTGCTCTTGAATGCGCACCAAACGGCAAGATTCTGGCGAGCGCTGACTGTGCGGGCAACATCTTCTTCTGGGACATCGCCAAGGGAACACGCATCAAGCGATCTCGTGGTCATGGAAAGGGAGGAATTTGGTCTCTCAGCTTCAGTGTCGAGTCTAATGTGCTTGCGTCAGGCGGCCAGGATGGCACTGTAAGACTGTGGGATGTTGAGCTGCCGGCCGATCCCCAGAAGGCCAGCGTGCAGCAAACTGGACACGACGCTGCAGCAACAGGAACCGATGGAGCGAATGCTGGTAATGCAGCCGGCGACGCTTCTCGTATTGCATCAGGAACCTCTGGACAGACCGGAGGAAGCGGAACAACTGGCGGAACACACAAGAAGAAGAGCAAGGAGGTCATGATCACTCCTGACCAGATCAGCGCCTTCCCCACTAAGAAGACGCCGGTGATGAAGGTCAAGTTCACACGAATGAATCTGGTAATTGTCGGGGGCTGTTACGATCCCGAGCGCTAGGAGCGACAGGGAAATGACCCAGCTGCGGTGCAGCAGCGTCAAAGGCAAAGGTTTGTTGCTCAGTTCGGGGTAGGATTGGGACGGGAGACACTGATCGTTGCTCCCGCCAAGGAGAATGGAAAGAAACGCAAGCGGGACATGGACTGAAAGGATCATTGCTCGTAGTTGGGACAAGGGGAGATGGACGGGTGGTTGGTTGAGCTGGGAGAGAGATCAGCTCCAAGATCCCCTTCAGTGAACCAGCTATATCTTACTGAGGGATACCGATCATGTACACTAGGAGGGAAATTTCTAAAAACACAATAGCTAATAAGTGTACAACTACCATATCTTCCACATTATACTGTTGCCTTGAAGTTCATCGGAGCCTGCCAGTCCCTGGTTATGTTGTGTACGTACCTCAACGGGGGTGAGTGGGGCCGACTCCGCTGACGTCCGCTCGCGCATGCTCCCCAAGCTTCCATGTTCCTCTGCGCTACAACATCGCATCACCTCCATCTCTCAACCAACTCGACCAACGACGGTCGCCGAATCGCACGAGTAGCTTCACTTATAGACCTCGCGACCACACTTATCAGCAATGGACGTCGAAGAGTCACCCTGGGCCGACTCGTCTCAGGCCTCCCAACAGGCATCGCAGCCCGAAGCCTCGGCCTCGCAGTCGTCTGCAGCTCCCTCCGCTTCCTCGTCGGCGCCTCGTCCCTCGCGCGGGCCTCGTCGCCTCGTCGCCCAGCCCACCCGTCTTGAAGCCGTCGATGATCCCCTCGGTCCTCTCGGTGCCGCATCCGACGACAATGCCCCTGCTCAGGACGCACCTCCGGTGCCTCCGCAAAAGGAGCAGGTGGTGATTCGTACCACCATGCCCCAGCCCCAACAGCAGCAGCGACGACCCGCGGATCCTCATCACATCGAGGAGGAGGAATTTGATGGACCAAAGGGACCTAGGGCGCCCCCGCCTGTCGAGGCTGCTCAACCCAGCGCTGTGAGGACCAGCACTCAGCCAAGTGTTAGTGTTGAGCAGGCCGCAAAGCCCTCGTTCCAAATCACCGTGGGAGACCCTCACAAGGTCGGCGACCTGACTAGCTCCCACATTGTTTACTCTGTTCGCACCAAGGTAAGAAATCCCCAAACTCCAAGATTGCTATGTACTGACATGTGAATAGACCACTTCCAAGGGATACAAGCAGCCCGAGTTTGAAGTCAAGCGCAGATACCGTGATTTCCTCTGGCTTTACAACACTCTCCACGGCAACAACCCTGGTATCGTCGTGCCACCCCCTCCCGAGAAGCAGGCCGTCGGTCGATTCGACAGTAACTTTGTCGAGAGCCGACGAGCTGCGCTCGAGAAGATGCTCAACAAGATCGCGATACATGCTACGCTACAACACGATCCTGATTTGAAACTCTTCCTTGAGAGTGAGGCGTTCAATGTTGATGTGAAGCACAAGGAGCGAAGAGAACCCATCCCGACCGAGAGCAAGGGTATGTTTGGATCTCTGGGTATCAATGTCGGCGGTGGAAACAAGTTTGTGGAGCAGGATGAATGGTTCCATGATCGCAAGGTCTACCTTGATGCGCTCGAGAATCAGCTCAAGGGTCTCCTCAAGGCCATGGAGACTATGGTCGGTCAGCGCAAGATGATGGCTGAAGCTGCTGGTGACTTTTCGGCTTCTCTCCATGCGCTTTCCACAGTGGAGCTGTCGCCATCCTTGTCAGGCCCTCTCGATGCTCTCTCCGAGCTCCAACTTACCATCCGCGACGTGTATGATCGCCAGGCCCAGCAGGACGTCCTAACTTTTGGTATCATTATTGAGGAGTACATCCGTCTTATCGGCTCGGTAAAGCAGGCGTTTGGACAGCGACAGAAGGCATTCTACTCATGGCACGCGGCCGAATCAGAGCTACAAAAGAAGAAGTCTACGCAGGACAAGCTTCTCAGACAAGGAAAGAGCCAGCAGGACCGACTCAACCAAATGGGAGCTGAAGTTGGAGAGTCGGAGCGAAAGGTTCACCAAGCTCGACTCCTTTTTGAGGATATGGGCCGATTGATGAGGAGCGAGCTTGACCGGTTCGAACGGGAGAAGGTGGAGGATTTCAAGAGCGGAGTTGAGACTTTCCTGGAGAGTGCAGTTGAGGCACAGAAGGAGGTGAGTACTGATAATGTCTACTCCTGGGGTCAAGTGCTAACATCCATGTTACAGCTCATTGAGAAGTGGGAGACGTTCCTTATGCAACTGGATGCTGAAGACGACGACTCGGCATTCTACAGACCCCCTGTATACCAGCCGCAGCAGCAGCAACAGCAAAAGTCGGGCGATACCGCAGTTGATCGCGCCCGAGCCAGGATAGACGAGGATTCGGACTAGGTTCTCCGAGCTGATTGGTCTACCTCCCTCTACCATTATTACATTTTATAGCGAAAGGGGGGATCTCGAGTGATGGGAAAGGAGAGGGACTTAAATCCGTGGGGACTGTTTGACTATTGACCACTTCCGAGAACTGGAGACCGTGTTTTTATATCATACAAGCCTCGAGGCCTTAACACTGTTGTACATATTGAACCTCCCCATCCACCTCATGCTCCGCAATACTCGGATCTTGCCAGTAGTAGTTTAGACATGACACATTTATACCCCTTCTGTTGGAACTAGGCATGATATCAAGGTGTGGGCAATAATCTCGACTATCCAATGGCCACACCAAGCCGTCGTTTACTTTCTCTTCTTGGCCTGCTTCTTGGGCCCAGAGTCCTTCATGGAGCCAGCATCTTGCGCTGGCGCATACCCTGTGATAAGATCCGCATAACTGGAATCTGCGTCCGCCTCATCGCCCTCGCCAGAACCACTGTCGTATGCGCGACCGAAGCGCTCTCGGAAAGCAGCCAATCTACCGGCCTCATCCAGCTCGACGTTCTTGAGAGACTTTTCGGAAGGTTGCCACAGGAGTGTGTTGCGGGTATCCTTTGTGGCTCGGTAGATTGGGAGGGGAGAGGTGGTGCGCATGGTGTAGGCGGAGCCGTCGGACAGGGTGACGAGCTGGGTGAAGGTGTATGGCCGGCGAGGTCGTGGGATAAAGGTGGCGTGGCGGACTTGGCCGAGGGAGAAGCGTGCTGGTGATGAGGTTGATGTTGATGAGAGAGTTGTGCGGATAGGCGAGAGAGTCGCCGGCGTGATAGGGAGCTTGGCCATTGTGAAGAAGGCGCTGCGACGAGGGAGGTCTGTCGAGGCCGAGGAAGAGGAATTGGCGACCCTGAACGGCAGGGGAGGTTGTCGTCGACTTTGTCTCGGTAGGTGGTGGTTGAAGTCGTTCGTCGTCGATGGACCGGGTAAAATTTGGGGCGTGAGGCCGATGGATGGATTGGAGGGTGGGATGCAGGGGTGTGTGTTTCTTATCGATAAGAAAATTAAAGGTCCCTCCGTCATTTTCGGGGAACGAGCTTCAACTACAGATCAAGATAGGCAATTCCCACGATCGACAACCTTTTCCAGACGAAAGGTCCTTTTTCTAGAGAACAACTAGATAAGGGCTTTCAGGTCGATAATGCTCTGTGGTGGGACATGAAGGGCTCTCGGGCGTTGCGCAATGGCGCCGCGGCGGCTTTCGTCACGACGAGGGGAGGGACCAGAAGGATGAGCTCTTTACGAGCTTTACAAGGTTGCGGGAGTGGAAAGACGATATGTCATGGCTGTGGAAGGCCTGTGGCATCATATTCGGGGTTTCGTCAGTTACAATGGCCTTTAACAAGACCAGATCAGGCTCAACATCGTGAGTGCCCCTCCAACTGGAACCTCGGACTTGATAGCTGATATATGGCCGGCTTAGACAACTCATTAAGAAACAATCACACATCTGCTACCGCGAAACCATGGCACTCCTCCCCTTCGAAACCCCCGACCGTGCACCCGACCACCGCCACCCCCCTCCCC
>JABCKD010000968.1:0-18181 GCA_013186415.1 Fusarium sp. NRRL 66088 | reverse complement strand
AGTAGTTACTAGCCTTATATAACTACCCTTAGAGCTATTATATAAGGTCTAACTTAATAAAATAGCTCTAAGACTTTTAATTATTAAACCCTTAATTAGGTAATTAATATATATAATTATACTTAATTAATTTAACTTTAATCTTTTTATTTAATTTAATAATTTCCTCTCTTTTAAGGCACTTTTAACCTAGGCTAGCCCTTTAAGACTTCCTTAATTATATAACTAGCCTAATTTAGCTCTAAGGCTTAGATAATAGAAACGCCCTACTAGGGTTAGTTTAACATACCCTAAGTTCCGCCCTTAATAGTATAGTCTACTAGGTCTATAATAATACTCTTAGTTATATAATTTCTAATAATATAAAGAGGTTATTATTAAATAGACTTTAGCGCTATAGCTTAATTAAGAAGGTAACCTAGTTTTATTAAGCTTAATAAGGAAAGATTAGTAATTAGAGGGGGTAATAGTGCCTAGGTATACCCCTTTTACCCCTATTTATATATATTAATTAGCGAGAAATTTAGGAAAATATTATTATAGAAAGAGATTACTTTTACCTCTTAATATATATAAAAGTAGAGAAAAGATACTTCTAAGGAGGGGTGCGGGGGGGCGTGTGGACCCACTTCGTTATACCTAAGATCATTATAAACCTGGTTGACTGTACCTTTTATTTAATGCATTTTAATTCGCCCCGACCCCTCGTCCTGACTTGGTTGCAGCCTTGCACTCATGGAATAATCTAATCAATCTAGCCGATGTTTAGCCAGTAGCGTTTCTCCTCACCCCTTTTCATCTCTGTCTCCAACAGCTTAGCCGAATAATGGATGGACACAAAGTGATAGCCCACGATGGGCAATACCGCGCTGTAGAGCTGGGCTAACTTCGCGACGTCCGTCTGGGGAATTTCCCGCGCTGCTCACACTCTTATGGCCGGTCCTGCTGGGTCGGTGGCACGGCACCATTTCAAGCCGAGGCCAGTATCTGCTATGCCATGGCGAAACTCTCTAGGCATTTGGCCTTGATGGTGAAGCTGGCGCCTCACAGTACCCAGTTTTGTCTTGCAACTCTTGTACACAACCGTACTCCGTTGGCTCCCCGGCTTTGCCTGGTTCTCCATGAGAGGACAAGTCAGTAGGAACAGAGACATTGAGAGCGCCGTACATAGCCCAATGTCTCAAGTTATATCACCACATCTTTAGACGCATTTGGCGCACCATCGCCCCTGTCTCCTTGTCTGTCTTGGCCTTTGATGCCCCTTTTAGGCTTCACATGGGGATGGACCACTCCGTGCCCGGCTTTTAGCCTTGAAAACGCGAATTCATCCTTGCACCTGACGTTGACAGCCTTGAAGTCGCTGCTTCCATCTGATTTATCGTTGTCAGACGTGACAATACGTTGTTTGTATAAGGGGAGGTCAGATTTGGTATAGGGTAGGTAAAATCATCCTCCGCAATGTCACTGAATGCCACCGAATCGGGCCTCGGTCCGGGAAATGAATCCCACAAGGAGAGTAGCTATCGAGCCAACAGGTATTTAGGCCTTGCGTAAGCGTGGCACATGGGGGCGCCGTAGCAGGCTCAAGGAGCAATAAGTTGTGTTGTGGCCGAGTGGCGTCCTCGAAAGCGTCATTGACTGACTCGATGAAAAAGATTGGCAATCAGGATGGCTGTCTAGGAGTTGTTCAACCCTTTGGTAGCGAGAGGAAAGGAACGGGGGTGAAAAGACCATGCATCTGTCCATGCACATGTGACTTGATTTGCAAGGCATCGCTTGAAGACAACTGAGTTGGGGACATCTGGACGTCAATAGCCAGATCGATCTGAAACCTAGACTGGCATTGTGCCCGGGCCCCTTGAAGATACAGGAGACCAAGATCCGCAACATCATTGTACAGTTATCAGGCCGTTAAGGCGTGGATAAAATCAGGATTCTGGCCCGATAGGGGCGTTGGCGGCGTTGGACAGGAGATCGAGGGAGCCTTGAAACTTGAACCAGTCGTTTCGGGAGCAATGAACAGCGCACAGGGTGAGGACGCAATTGAATATCCAAAGGGAGGTCTTGATGTAAGTCAAGGTATGTCAAACAAAGGCGTCGTGAGGATCTTGGAAAACGCCCTGCAGTGGGCAGACGTCAAAGGAGTGTCTGAGAAGCCGTGAACGCTCTGCGAGTAGTTCAGCAGCAACATCGTCTGACCCAGAGTCGAAGCTCCCACTGGCGACGTCGAGTCCGCAGCACTAATAACGCGCGCCAGTCAGTACCTCTACCGCGGATCGGTCACGCGCTGGGTTTGGCTCTCGTAGGTCTCGACCATTGGGTCCCTGCGTCATCATGTCAGGGCTCTTGTCGCTTGGTCAGCTTCTTCTGCGCTCGAAGCTAGGTAGCAGAAGCCAATAGTGTCGTATGTGACCACTTCGAGTTGAAAGGTCGGTCAAGTGGAGTTGAAGCATCGTCGAGTTCGGGAGAGGGGGCGGGACGATGCGCAAGAAGCCATGATCCCCACGCCGACATTATTCCCTGCCCCGCAAGCTGCGAGTGTCCGGAGCCGCTCAGAACATCAACAAGAACAGGTCATTTCACCCTGACTATGTATTGCATCGCAGGGTTAGACTCGATTGGTTCGTATGAATTGAACACGGGTGGCGGGAACTCATAGTGTCTAGAAGGCCTGGGGAGGGGACGCATGAGACTTAGGGCGTGGAACTCGGGTATTATATTGGTGAACTATGTGTTTCCCTTTGGGCTATGCCGTAGGTTACATGTCTTGCACGTGGGGAGCAAACATAGGATCACTGCCTGCTATCATGCATGATATATGAACATCCCCCATTAGGACTCACCCCGCAGTCGCAGCAACAGTAGAAGGAACTAGTTTCAGTTAGATCAAAGCATGTAAAATAGACCAGAGAACCAAAACAGGGTTCGTTAATACTCAGACTCGTCCTTCACCAGTCTCAAAAGACATGAGGTGACATGATGCTCGCCTTATCCCACTCAAGCAACCAATCTTCCCCTCGCAACGCCAGAGGCCAGCGAAGCCAGATTTCGCCCTCACTGCACATCGCGGCTCGCGTTCGATTGTCTACCGCCACGCATCTCTCCTCGACAGCCTCCCCAGGACGACCTGTTGGCCACAAAGCTGCCCCCTACTCCGTAGACACTAGTCTATCCCGACGATAGAGATGAAACAACGTCAACGATAGAAACTTGGTTCATGCGCGAGAAGGAAAGTTGGCATGCCAGTTGTTCGGCTACTGCATGATAGTTCAGCGGATGACGGTTGGCTGAATCGATACCCAACCGGTCATTCCGCACTTGTTCACATCAAACGCTGTACTTTTTGACTCGTCCGGGCCTCGCTTGGAAGAAGAAGATGCCACCGGGGATGCCACGAGGGATGCCAAGCTTTGGCTGAACCTGTCGTAGACTGATGGCCTGTTTGGAGATACCGATGAGAGGCACGGGGGTCGGCGTGACCTCAATGTCATTCAGGCGGAACATGACCGAGATGGGAATAACCGAGCAGTGACAAAACTGATGGTAACAGTTCTATAGCAAGAGATGGCAGTATTCCTCTAGTCAATCACGCAGTGGAGGCAAGGAAAGCTAAAGTTTGCATTGATGAGTGCGACAATGCCAGCGCATTATGCCTCCATCTCCTCGTCATGAGCGAGAGAGGACTGGGTTGGGATTGACATATTTGGTTAAGTAGAGTAGATAAGGATCGACAGAGCTGGATTAGTATATGGTAGTTTGAGTTTGTGCCTCTCGTGTTGATCAGGTGAGTTGTGGTATGATACATTGGTCGGTATGGCGACTACGATGATTATATGCACATTTCTTCTTTCAACGCTTCATTCGCGGCGTAATTCAGCTTTGATACACGGGAGACAGGGTCCTAGATTCTTTTGCAATGCCAAAACTCGTTTCCGGACGGCAAGTTAGTTAGGGAACCGTACTTTCTAGGGTCAACTTTGCCAAGATTCTTCCAGAGAAAGTCAAGAATGTGTCGGTGACTATTGATGAGAAGAACCCTGGCCTTGCTGGTACTTGGCATGAGAATAGGTAAGGAACACCCAGAAGACCCTTGAATCTGCTCATGTCCGGATACTTTGCTTGCCCTGGAACCTGAATGGGACGAATTCTACCCCCGGCGATGAGATTCGCAACTATATCGACAAAGCTTTCGACAGCTACTATCTACGGAAGTGTTTCAAAGTCAACCATCGGCGCAAGACGGGGCGAAAAGGCTGACGTTTGGCAGACGTAAGACAAGAACCTCGTTGACGGCAAAGTGTTCGCCGATGTGACCGGTCTTTATCAACAATGAGGGACGCCTCAAGTCGGTAGCTCTAACGGCCGACTTCCGCTCCTTTGACCGAGGCCCTCGTGGCACCAACTTCACTCACAGTCTCACACCATCTCTGGCATGGTCGATGGTTTTAAAAACTACTTTTCATGACTAGACGGAAACTGGAGATCAGAAAAGGGCGTTTTGAGCGAAAGACTTTGAGAGTGAGCTGAATGGTCGAAGCAGACGCCATTCTTTTCGATACCGGGGGAGTGATCTTGCCTCGAGAACTCTTGTTACTATTCTCCAGCTTGTAGCTTCATGCACTTGCAATCAACTGCTCACTGAGCTGGCCACTACTTTCAACACTTCTTGGATTCCACCCTTTGTCACCCATGTCACGGCTGAAATCTGTAGAGGACAACCCGTCAAGTGGAAATCACTCTCGGAGTCCAGGTTCGAATACTATAACTATGAGTGAATCGGTGGAAACGAACCCAGTGGCTCGGTAATGGCTTTCATTCGAGTAAATTCAACGAGGAACCAACTCGTGCCATCCTGGGGGGCCGTATGACGAGGGCCAGACGCCGCCCAAGGAGGCAGAGCCCGCGAGCAAGGCAACGCCCTGTCACTCAATGACAGAAGCCGGATGGACCATCCGTTTATGCCTTGAACACCGGAACTTCGCGATGGCTCTCGAGACTTTTCTTCATCTGACCTTGGTTCGGCGGAAGGTGGGTGGTCGGAAGAAATCGTCATTTCATATAGACAGAAGATCTCAGGGAATTATATCCGTGTTAGTCTCCTCTTTTCCTGACGGTATCATGCATAATTTCGTCTGGGGCAGCTTTCTTCTTTAAATGTCTACAGTCTGGGGGCTTGCTTACGAAATTGCTCAGCAGGAGCGCCATTGAGATGGACGTCGATCATTGTAAGTCGAGCTACTGCGGATCCGAGGTCATTCCGGCGTCATGACTACGAGTTGACTGTAAAAACAGGAGAAAGTCACGAGTGTCAAGGGTATATCTCCGACTGTTCTTGCTCAAGCAGTCAAAAGAGGGACGTAGATGACAAACAGAATCCTTCCAGCGTATTGAAGTTCTTATAACATTCACCTCTCATACACTCTGAGTACTATCCGCAGAAGCTGTCCGCGTGGAGAAGGCGAGGTTGATTGCTTTAAAAGTACCCGTGTACATCATCCCTGATTACCAGAGCCTCCCTTCTGTTGTTCATGGTCAAGGGAACAGCTGCGGGTATGCCAGAGTGGAGGCTTGGATATGTATTAGATATATGGACAGATGGTCACCTATAGCTACTAAGGCTGGAGTGGCCTTGGCCCTTGTCAGCGTTGAATATCAGTAGTTAACCACGACAAGGTCTAAGTTCCTCGGTAAACTAACGTGGTAATAGTCCCAACAGGCCAGGGGCCTCACCCGGAATAGTTGAATGCGTGTGTTTCGAGCTGCGCCTTCCTACTTCCCAAGTAAAATAATACTTTTTATGGACGACTCTGAAGGAGGTACACATAAGTCTTCTGGAGTCGGTCGACGCCTCGCTCCATCGTCTATTCCACGAAGCAGCATCCAACATGAGAATCTCATGAGATCACTCCCTGTGACATATTCCACAAGTGAATAACTACCTCTAGGAAGGCCGATAGAGTTAAGATGCGGCATGATGGAGAATGATCGGAGACCACAATGCTTAATGCACAACGACCTCTTCGACTTCCACCCAGATTGTGACGAGACTGTCGAGAGGTGCGAGTCAAACTTTTATTCGAGACCGTTTAGATTCCCCAGATGTCGTTATTAGATACTCCGCTACCCATTTCTTTTGATCGAGCTCCCGACTGGCCTTGAATATCTAGAAAGCGACGTTCCTTTTCCCCGGAGGAGATCTATACGCAGTTTGCGTGGGGAGCGTTCCAAGCTTGGTTTTCAATGGTAGCTGCGAGCCCGTGAACATGGCGCAGTGCTCCCTAAAGGCCTTCTTGTCCTCTAAGCAAGGACAGCCGCCTAATTTTGGAACTCATAATCTTGAGTTATGTCCGTCCTGCTCAGCCTCCTTGTTCTCTGTTCATATGGCATGCTAGCTTCATTACACTATATCCCTCTCTGAGCAATCCACCATGGCTTCGGCGGCGATGCGACTAACAGACTTATTTCTGTATGCGCCCCTCATCAGTTCTGACCTGTTAGCAGGTCACTTAGGTAGGCAGGTTATTTCGGTCCTAGCCAACCCACCGACAGGCAATAGGTTCAAGACGTTTGCCACCATGTCGGCAGCCACGGGCGTCGAAATGCTTTACTGGGCCTCTTCTGGCCAGCTTTGGCGCGAAGATCTCATTCCCCGTCCTGTTTGGCTTCTTCTCTGGAGGCCTCGGCGATGGATGTGTCCGCAAGGTCACGCCGAAGGCGAGCTTAGGGCGAGTCATGGGACTAGAGCCCTATCTTACCCTTCTTCCCTTTTCCTCTAGTCAAATCCTTTCCATGTCCCTGCTGTCCGCAGGCCCTAATGGGGCGCGGGACCCTTGTGTTGACGTTTGTCAAGGAGGGTTCGCATTGGAGCCATGATGTTAATAGGGCAGTTAGAAAGAGGCAACCGATATGATCATGACTAGGGTTGGCACTTTCGCCATTCTAGGTTAAGAGATATCACAGTCTTCGGGCTCGGTTAACCTATTAAGGGCCAGGCTGAAACTATAATAAAGAACACATTTCCCACATCATAGCATCATATCACAATACTAACACAGTCAAGAGATGTCACAGTAATCAAACAAGATAATAACACCACACACGCCATGCAGACATGAAGCCCAAGCCCGAGTTTCTAACTGAGTAATCATCTGCAAGCCATAAGAGCGCGTACTTGGATAGAAACATTGAGATGATGTCTTAATCTAGGGCTCAGGCAGAACCAGCCACTCCCCTACCAATCGAGCAATGAACTTTGCATGATCCCATCCGCCTCCCAACCCGACTGAAATGTCAGTCTCGCGTTATGCATTGAGATCACGGGCGAAGAGAGTGGTTGCATATCGCTTAAATACATACACATACCTAAACCCTTTGGTAAGACTTAGATCATGCGAGAATTCTGTCACCGGCCCCACTCGGCGCCGGGTTTCCTCCGAAGCTAAACCCGGGCAAGACCGGGGAGACAGGGTCAACTCGGCGACCCCAACATCTTGCCAAAATGCTCCTGGGGTCTATCTTTTCGGCACATCTACCCGTGATGCTGGCACGCCTTGGGAGGCAAGATATTTGCGACGAGCCTTATTTAAATTTACTGTTATTTACCCTCTTGCCAGAGCTGAATCGTTTCTTTGGTGTGTCCGGTGACAAAACCGCTCGATGCCTTCATCGTATGCCTCTGGCTGGAGGAAGAAGTAAGGGAGACGTATGGGAAAAAGGAAATTCAGAAAAAATAAAATAAAATAAAGGGTGGGGAGTGGTTACAGAATCAACGACTAGCCAACCTGAAGCACCAGGAGCATCGAGTCAAGCAATATGGCCAGTCTGTCTGCAACAGTGACGCGGTAGGGTTTGGTGATAAAAATGCTGAAACCCACTGCGAAGAAGGGACGGGTGAGCTGGAAGAAGTGCAGCTAGAGAACATAGGAAGGATTATTGTCGTATGTTCAACGCATCCAAGCTGAGATAGCATCATCTCTTTCGGGTGGGATGGAATAGTTTGCTGACTCTTGGCGTATGAGTCTTGGCGGGGGGTAACCCCCCGCCAAGACCACCAAGCCACCGAGGCTAAGCCCCACTGAGCCATTGTGGCCCTGGTGGTGGCTTGACTTGTCCCACCAGCAAACGGGAAGCTTCTCAGGAGGTGGCTGTGGTAAGTTCTCAGTCCCCATGTGGGCGATGAAAAGTGGAATGGCTCGCCAATTGTGATCTTGTCGTTGAGGTAGTCGTTTAGGCCAGTCACGTTGCATCTCTGGATGAGTCAGGGTACCGCTGCATAGAGATATAACTATTAGATAAAAGAGCGTAGTAAGCCAGTCGAGAATACCGTCTTGATGTTCCAAATGCCTGATTCCCGGCCAATCCAGCTCGTCCTCTGTACCTTAAGTTTCTCCTATTGAGCCATAGTCGATGTGTTGGGCTTTTGGAAGAGGCGATCAGACCTGCGGATCTGTCACCGCTTTGCAAACGAGCAAGTAAGCTATCAGGGCTAGGAGCGCATTGGGATGACCGAATGATGGCTTGTACATGATACTTCCCGCATAGATGGCCGTCGGTTATCACTCTAGAGGGATAGCGTCTTAGATGAAACCACTCGCGGCGATACTGCAATTCGTTCACCGCGACAATAGGTCAAGGTTATTGTTTCTATTCAATATCTGGGATGCATGCCTATCTAGCCATCGATGCTGCCGTACCAATGCCAGAGAGTCGTCTTCATACCCCGACCGACTGTGTTATTTTACATGCCGTAACGACCCAAGTCAGCAACCTTTCTTCTTTTCTTCAACCCCCTCCTGTCTGCCCTCGCCTAGAAATGTCCATCTCCTCCTATTCAACCTCTGCAAGGAGCTCGATGATTTGCTTCTCATCCAGGTCGTACCAGTTGATTTTGCTTTGTTCATTTTGAAATCGGAACCGAACGCTTCTGGAACCGTCGAATGTGCTGACGAATGCGTTGCCAGCGGCGATCAGCGCACTCGTATAGTCGTCGGGCGCAATGAGATTCACAAAGGCGCCCTGCTGGTCGCCTTGGATGGATAGGTAGGCATCGCTGGAGATCTCGAAGCGGTTATCAGACATCATGAAGAAGCATAAGAGGCCCGGCGACACGCCGTTGATGCTGCATAGCGCCAGCCACTTGTTGCCTCTGGCCCGAACATCCTTGTACTTGTTCTCAGTCCAGCCATATGAATCTTCAATAGCTTTCCTGAAGGTAGCCCTCTCCCTTTTCCGCAGTTTCTGCAGATCCTGTGCCAACAGGAGTTCTGCAACACGCTTGGAAACCTTGCCCAGGATCGAATTTGTGTCGGCAATGTCGACATTGTTGACTCGACGACCTAGACGCTGCATCGGATCCTCATCCCCGGCTGGCTGTGCCGTCATGCGGACGAAATTGCCCCCGGTCGTAACCAAACCAACGAACTGGCAAAGAGCGACGCGGCTCCAAACAACTGTAGCCAGCCGAGCGGTGCTCTCCTCTGGCTCAAATCCTGGCCCTCGGTACCGGTATCCTGGAATCCTGTAGCCAGGTTCGATGGCCTGGATCTCGGCTTGGATCTTTTCCATGACCTCGGGTTGCGGTTCATAGGCGGGCTTCTTCTTCTTCTCACGTCCTCTGCCCTTCAACGTGATCACCTCTTCGAGTCTGGTCTTGTTCGGATGCGCAACGTCGTGGAATAGGCAGTCAGGACAGCTGACCAACCGGTCGGAAAACATGGCCTCACCTTCCAATAAGAAGCATGTTGATAGCCCAACATAGCTCGAATAGTTGAAGGCCATGTGATACTCCTTGGGCTCCATGACAACCATCTGGTGTGGCCCAACTACCTGGAGGGTATATCTGATCCCTTTCGAATCGAGCCAACGCGGGGACAGCATCAACTCCAAATGGTTGATCCAGCTTGAACACCGGTCAGCTTTGGGGTCCTTGATCCAGTATCGCTCGCAAAGAGCCTCCAGTTCGTCGTTGCAGTCTAGATTAATCCGCAGCCAGACCCTCCAGCCCATCATACCAACCTGACAAGCGCGGAGGCTCACCTCCGAACAACGGAGAGACGTCGCCGACCCAGCGTATCCAACATGCACTTTGGTGCTGTTGACACCAAGAATATGGTAGTTCAATGTGTTCAGGGCCATGTCGGAGTTCAGCGTGAGCGGCCAGTCGTCCAGGTGCCATTCTCCAACAAAATCACCAAACAAGGCCTCTGGGGGCGTCGTGATGGTCGCGTTCAAACGCTCGCGAGCCTGGAGTACGGAGGGCTTTGCGATGTTCACTGGATCAGGCGGAAACACAAAAGGACCGGAGTCGAAGTCGACTTTGTGCAGGTGACACCATCCTATCCCAGGTTTGGAAAGACGGGTGTTGACTTTGTAGACAACGGCGAGGGGCTCGCTACTGAAGACGGATGGAGTCGAATGGAATGTGTTCTCGAGTGCGTCCCAGCTGACCCTCAGGGCATCTTCGACGTTGATGATGCCGAGAAAGTCGTCGTCCTCCAGAAAGCCCGCGACCTTTGACATGAACTCTTCTTCCATCTCGCCAGGAGTGAGGGCGTAGTAGCCGATTGGGGCATCGTTGCTGTTGCTAGGAAGGTCCTGGTGTCGATTCTCCGTTTCCATTTGGCCAGGGGGGAGTGGCCGACGCCCTGTCTGTGTCTGGTCCTTGGAATCGCTCGTCACTTGGTAGGGGTCTTTGGTCAATCCAGAATCCACATTGTCCTTTTGTCTGGAGTTTGAATCGTCGCGGGCCTTCTGCGAGAGCATCTCAACCTCTTTGGCCAAGCGGTCGAGTTCTCCTCCGTTGTGGTCATAGTTGCTCTTGACTTGAAGGAGAATTTTCCTGACCTTGTCGCATCTGATGGTTCCAGAAGGTGGCCTAGGTCGCTTCCGTCGCGTACCTGAAGTTCCGTTGCGCTGGGTGTCTTCCATGGTGGCGTCCGGGTCATCGGGCTCATCGCTACTCATGGCTTCACCTTGACGGTCGACGTAGTCCAAAGCTTTATCCACAGAGGCGGCCGATTTTTGATTGCCCGATTTCAACTCACCAAGCAGGGACCAGATCTTCTTCAATTCGCTCTCGAGATCAGGCATGATGGCCGACAAGAGTGGTCACGGATGTTGTCGTGGAAAGAAACTGTAGAAGAGAGGGGTGTTGATTGAACGAGGATAACAGTGCACGACAGCGGTCCAATAGATGCGAGTGTGGGTAGAGGAGGGAGATCTGGGTGAAGGAGGCAAGCGCAGATGAAGGAGGGAAAAAAGAAGGAGAGAGAAAAGACAGCCGAAAGAAATATATGCAAGTGATGCTCGTGGCTCGTTTGTTATTATCGCACAACAGGAGCCAGCCAGCCAGCCAGTATCAAGATAGAGGAGGCCGATTGCTGCACAATTCTCGGTGCATCCTTATGCAAGTTACATAAATAACCATGCAAGGTTCAATCAAGATGGTGGTCAAGGAGGACGGACATATTGTATCGGGTGGGATGGAAAGAGTCCTATTATGATGGCGGAATCTTCGTTCGTGACGACAAGTCAGAGAGTCGATGATGAACTCACCAGGAGCGACCCAAAAGCCGCCTATTCGTAATGGAGGGTTTCAAAAAGGCTCAGGGCTACAATGGGAGAAGAAAATCTAGGTGCGCCCCAGTAGGTTAAGACGGCATCAATTCTAGAGGCAGGCGGCAATGATGTGATGGGGTTGGCCTGTCACGAAGGCATTGCATTTTTGAGGGCAGAGAAGTCAGAAGTCAATGGATTTCTGATCAGAATCTTGGCCATCTATCTCCTGGCGGCCCTACACTATGGCCATGCCCCTGCCCTTATGTCCCCCATGTCCCCCATGCGCGCTTCGTAAATAGCGACATCTCATCCCGCGAGGACGAAGGCCGACATGCAGCGAAGGTGGATGCAGTACACAGTGTGGCAGACGGCTGTTCAGTCAGGCGAGATGGAAAAGATGCTATGTCAGGTGCCACGAGTTGCAATCACCATACTGCGTGAGCGAATCTCGAGATGGCAGCGTACATCCTCAGTCTGGCGGTATCGAAAGGACAGTATTCCAGAATCACAAGCCGCCGCCGCCATCCCTCCGCCTCCAGCACCACGTATCGCGAGCCAGGTGACTAGCCTACCTAAGACCAGCCAACAAGTCGCTTATCAGTCTCATATCAATATGGTGATTTTGCTTCCCAGTTTGCTATTTGTCTGTGTCCCGATGTCCTGTGCACTTGGAGTAGGGTGAGGAATGCCTGGCTTGTCTTTATTGTGCCCGTCTCATTGCTTCAGGCTGCAGCAAGGCGCCACATCTCATCAAAGACTGCATCAGCTCGTCTGGACCCAGGCTTTTCGGCCCCCTGCCCTGAACAAAGCCGTCTTTAGGAAAGGTCTCGTCTCTACTAATGCTCCACAACTGGTGTCTCTCGGCTGATTTCATCTTCTTCTCTCTTCTCCGTCTCTTCCTTTCGAAACAGCCCCAGATCACCTTGCAAGCCTCGTAGCATCATCCCCGCCCAGCCGTTGGCTCAACACATATAGACTTCCAATCTCTTAGCTCGTATGCAAGTTACTTTGGCACAACCTGATCCTTCCGCCCGGACGACTCCGGGACTTTTAGATGATGATTCCTGGTGGCGAGACTTTATTCACGAGGATTTCGAAATGTGTGATCAGTCTGATTCTGTCATTACTGCGGAAGTTCTCACAGCCGATCCAATTGGACAACAAACCGAAGAGAAATCAGAGACTTTGCATAAACAGCGTCGATACATCGCCCGGCGGACTGAGATGGATAATTTGCTCGGCTCCCTTCCTGCTTGCAGTTTTTGCCGAGATAGACGAATTAAATGTCACTAGTAGCTGCCGGCTCGTCGAGAGTGCGAGCGTACCAAACGCGAATGCACCTTTTTCGACCTAGTTCTGGTAGAGAACATCCCTTTGAAGTATAGACAAATGATAGAGGGAAATCTTAAGGATTCTATCGCTAACAAAACTGCTGTAGATAGGTACACTGGCTAGCGGAGAAGATCAAGGAGCTCACTTCACAATGTCTTACATCACCTTTGGGTAGCGACCTTGTTTGTTCTGGTTCAACACCCTTTTCTCAGTGAGCTGTCTTACTGCCAATCCAGAAACCAGGATGTTCCCAGGGCAATACTCAGAATGACAACGAGTCAATGCTTCAAAAGAACACAACGTTTTTTGGGGCGTGGAGTTTGCCTGGCCGCTTGCGAGGCCTCCTGAAGACGACTCCCAACGGGGACATGCCGCTGAGCATTCAATAGGCCATTCAAAGTAGCGGATACAGCCTCCTCTTTAAACTCAACTCACGCAACGATCGACCTCTGAAGTCGGTTGCACTAAGCCCCTGTCACCTCTTCTCTAGATTAGTCAATACCTTCTTCCCGATCCTAGTTGCAACTGCGCTGTCAACCTTTGTATCACAAATGTACGAGGGAGATTGCGGTAGAACTGACGACAGCCGAGGCATCATCGATCTGGTGCTTGCAATTGCAAGCCAAATTGCCAGGAGAAACGAGCCTGCGCTGGCCTCATGGGCGGGGTCCTTTTTTGACAACGCAATGCGACGTCTTGACACATCTTGTGACCACTCTAACAGATCTAGCAGTATTACCATACTACAAAGAACACTCCTAATATGCTTGTACCTGATTCTTAGTCCCGAGTCAGGGGATGTGTTGCGACAGCTCGGGTTCGCCATCCGCTTGTTTTTTTGACATTTCCCATCGTCCGTCTGAAGACGAAGACAAAGATCAACAGCTATTCTACATGCTGACACGAACTCTTTACTGTCTTCAAAGGTTTGGGTCGGATTGCCATCAAGTTAGACTGCGCTGACACCTGTGCCAGCCAGGTAGTCATTGCCTTTAGCCGACCTACTCTCCTGGTGGTCGGAGATAATGTTCGTACTGTAAGTGAATTTCTGTTCAGGATGATTACCGAAGCTCAAAGGCATCATAGGAGCTCACGAGGAAAGCCACTGGCACACTGGGGGAAAACATCTCCATATTCCATCCCCTGATCTCATTCCTTGATGTGCCAAAGCGGGCTGCCAAAAGAAGGCGAATTACTCCGTGAATGGAGAAAATGACGCCCTATTGGGAAAGTCCATGACCTGTTCAACTGGATCAGAAGAAACCCTCAGAGTAGGGAGCTTTTCCTATCCATCACGAGTGGCAGGATCGACCAATCAATCATGGCGGCCTATCATTAGTCAGCCCCCTGGGTATCCACAACATTTCCTTTCGCCACTTGCCACTCTCAATGTTGTCAACGACGTCCTTGCAAATAGGCTCGATATCCGCTATAGTGGCGCCAGCATCCTCGTCGCCAATGCCGTGGTTTGATAGCGAGTAGTAGGAAAGACACCTCGTTGCTGGGATCCAGAATGGCGTGAACCCTGGGCAGTCGACAGACATGTTTAAAATGCCAGGGACCACAGCATGCCCGAATCGAGCTGTCCATCCGAGGGCCCGCAGCATCTGCTTGGGCCCGACAAGCTCGACAATATTATCGAACTCAGTCGGGAGGAGCTTGGGGATCTTGTCGTCGAGCTCATCCTCGATGAGAACATGATCTGCCCCAAGCTCATTAAGGCGATTGAGCTTTTCTTTCTGGCTGGTGGTAGCAACGACCGTCGCTCCGTGAGACTTAGCGATCGAGACAGCGTAGACACCTACCGCCTCGGTGGCCCCATGGACAAGCACCGTGTCTCCCTTTGGTTTTTGTCCAAGCCTTCCGGAGATCATAACCATGCCATACGCAGTGAGCATGCTTATTGGCAGCGCTCCGAGAACTTCTTAAGGGAGCTTAGTGCTCTTGGCTCCATCCCCAACGCCATAGGCCAGGCATTCGACCAATTTCCCTCCATTGATGCTATAATTATTGTGGCTGGCCAACAGAACTATTATACCTTCAACAGTGGCCAACCATCTCGGGTGCCCGGAAAGGGTACTCCGAACACATCCGACGTCAACAGCGAAATCACTACCAATCTCACTGGATAATACTCACACGCGAGATCATCAAGTATGCCTCCTCTGGATCGAGAGTGTCAAAACCGTTCACCTTGGCCTACGTTACCTCAGGCTTGGCCTATGTACCAATCCCTATATCCCCTTTCTATTGCGCCTCTAAAGCTGCACTATACTACTTCATCGTATCCATACGTGCACCGCTGGTGGATACCCAGATTCGCCTTGTCGAGGTCGTCCCTCCGTACTTATGTCAAGACTGAGCTGGATTCGCATCATCAGGATGTAGTACATGCCGCAATGGGGAAGAATACTTCATCTGGCTAAGAGGTTAGAAATTATGTTGCGAGTGTGCTTCAGGGTATGGGTAAGACGGACGAGGATGGCAAACCCCCAACTCTTGTGGCAGAGGGTTTCCCATTAATCATGGTAAACTTGTGGGTCAATGCTTTTGCACCACTGGCAAAGAACTTTGGATTAAAGCTATGATCGCCATGATTCATGGGCATACTCATGATGCACGGTAAGAGCTACATAGAAAACATTTTTTGACTAGAAAGACGATTGTTGTGTATACGTGATGGTATGATGCTCTCGTGGGGGAGGATGGTGTCCCTGTCCCATCCACAGGATTGCATTGATGAAAACAGTCTCCGTGGTCCATAGCCGCGCGATTTAATGGCTCAGGCCGCCACAGCCAAGTCAGTTGATCATACTTACCTATACCAACTTCAACAAAGACAGCCGATATCTATTTGCTCAGTTACCTCATCAAGGGCCGGGCTTCAACTATGATAAAAAGCAACATTAGCTACTGTGGTGGATGGATTCTTATCATTATTGCGGGTAATAAAGATGAGAGGTGATTTTCCCTTTCGGAAGGTTTAAGACTTCTATAACTGACCGTATAAGAACCATCCCTTTCTCCCTTTTAATAAGTTTTAAAGACAACCACATATAATGCCGGTACTCACTTCAGGCCTTTTCTTAACCACGATGGCTAGAAAACTTCCAAAGTCTTTTCAGTAAATACTCTAGTAGTCCAACTCTATCTAGGAAAGAAAGTAACTCGTAGCGCTACTCGAGAACGTCGACTTCTCACAGTTTCGCCAGCCTGTTCACATTCCCATTCTCATCAATGCGGGAGAACTGTTGATACTATGTGAGGGAGCCAGGGTTGGCGATTGTGGAGTTGAGCACGACTTTCTGTCCTGAAGCAACCTGCTTCACGGGAAGCTCCATATTCTTCCCGTTGATCGTCATCGGAATCTCGGGGGTCTTGAAGATAAACTTGGGAACGTGTCTTGGACTGAGATCCTTGCGGATCTGCTGCCTGATTGCCTTCTCCAACTTTGCATCTAGAGCACGGCCACTCATAATCTTGACAAAGAGGAGCACTTGTTCATCTTCGTCGTGCGCCCTGCGTTGGCCAACACACAAGCTGTCCTCGATCTCAGGGAACACGTTGAGGAGGTTGTAGAATTCGGCGCTTATGAAGCGCATACCTGGAGACAATTAGCGGAAGCTAAGTCGAACGACCTTGCTCAAATGCACCCGAGGGGTTAATATCACCATCGCTCCGTCCCAGGATTCGGATGTCTTGAGTGATAGGGTCCATTCGAACAAAATCTCCTTGATGGCAGATGCCTGGAAAGGCTGTTAGCGGATAGAGAGCAACCTCAAAACAGCCGGCGTCTACTTACTCACCTGGGTACCATTCAAAGTAGGCCGACTGGTATCGCGTGCCATCCTCATCACCCCAGAAGAAGGCGGGTTGCGGCGGGAATGGCGCGGTGCAAACCAATTCTCCAGCCTCGCCAGATTCCTCGATGGCCTCTCCCTTGTCGGAGAATACTTGTACCTTCATGCCTCAAGCCCTTGCTCGACACCATCCGGCATAGACAGGCAAGTTGGTAGCCCCTCCAACAACTGGTAGTTCAAAACAGTCAGCAAGGGCGTTTATCTAAAGCCTCAGAGGCACTGCGGTTAAACTCACAAGCACTTGCAATGTCTGTCCCCCCAGCAATGCTGCTCAACTGCACCCTGCCGAAAGTTCGATAAACCCAGCAGTATTGGCTTTCCTTGAGCACGGAAACCGCGCTGGTGATGACCCGAAGAGCGTCAAGGCGGGGCAGGCCTTCCTGAGTGACGCGGTTTTGTTCGAGAAGAGCAAGATAGTGTGCAATTGTTCCAAAGTGCGTGACCTTTTCTGTCGAAAGGATGCTGAGGAAGTCCAGTAGTGTGGGCTTCATGGGCGAACCATCGTCGAGGATCGACCTGGCTCCGCTGAGTAGGAGTACAAATACATAATCCAGTTGGTCTGCAGACGCGCTTTCATCAGTCCAAAGCCATTACATTATTTGCAAGTTTCTTACCGTTGCATATTGAAGATATACACTGTCGGGTCCTATGCCCATGCAAAGTATCTGCTCGACCTTCTGTTTCAGCAGAACCCCTTCCCACGGTGTGAACAAGGCACTTGGACTTGCCGGTGATACCCTACGAATAAACAATGATCAACGGATGAGAAAGCTTTAGCGGCGCAAAACCAAGGGTCTCCGGGGCGCCCGCTATGAATTCCTAGAGGCTCTACACAAGGCCGGGCGTCGATGTGTCCGGTCAAGGATGGGTGCGTAGAACACAGCGGCCGGAAGCGAATCTAGGAGGAGTGAAATTTTTTCAGTCCTCATTTTCGTCCGTGTCACGTCTAATATCACAACAGGGGTGGTTATGTGTGCGCGACGGGTAGATGCAGCCTTGGCGGAGTGGCTGAAGGTCATAGCCCCCAACATGGTCTTGAGAATAACTTGCACAGTCTTTGAAGCGTTTTCAATCGCTTTTAATACACAGAACGTCGTAAAGTTAACTGTTTAATCGAGCAGAGTGTAGTCCAACGTGAGAAAGTCGACAGCGGAGGTTAAAAGAAGCTGAAATTACTATAACTTCGGTTTCGTCTATGACTTTTATTAGCCACGGGGGAAGTCTTATCCTCGGGGGAAATATTAAAGAAAAATTAAAGCTTTAAGTAAGTAAATAATAAAAATAATATAAATATAAATATCTTAAATAATAAACTTATAATTATTTTTTAATTTTAATATTTTAATATTTAATTATTATTAATTTTAATAAAAGTATTATAATACTAATATATACTTTTTTAAGTTAATTAGGTATAAAGATATAAGTAAAAG